>CM055427.1:8567978-8582843 GCA_029228465.1 Salix viminalis
CCTAAATTAATTCATGGATAATTGTAACCAAGGGGCTGATCACTTTATGTGCTTTCATGGCACTTTCCTATTATTATTATTATTATTATTTTTCTTGGAAAGAAACGACGACATTACTCTATGAAAATACCTTTTATATAATATAAAAAAAAAACAAAATTGGAGCGTTGATATTACTTGAATCCCAATCAACTAAAATCTAATCAATCACTCGTCAGCTGGCTGATCAATTTATTATTATATTATTTCTAAATAAGTTATCCAACGCATTTATCACACAGAACAGATGCTCAACTCACGACAAGACTAGTTAATGACTTTTAGATTCCTAAGACTTTTCGTTGAAGGGGTTCACCTAAAATCTTTAAGACTCAAAACATTATGGGCCGTAGAATATCAAATGTTTGCCGCCACTTGCCACTCTCTCCGTCATCATCTCTCTCTCTCTCTCTCTCTCACAATTGCAAAGCGGATTCCCCTGTATGTAGACGACAATATGGTCTGGCTAGCAAATATCTATTCCATGTTCCTAATTTTCAAAAGAGCTGGATTGAGGATAAGGCTTTTCGTTCCCTGGTCCATACCTGCTCTACTCCCCAACCCACTAGTTAGATAATACTAACTTGATCTTAAATGACATTTAGTATTGTAGGAAAACAAAAATCCCAAACCAGAAAGGATTTGGACTTGACTAGATTTTACAAATATCTGATTCAAACCCGAGTAATTCCAAAATAAGTAAGAAACAATTATGGTGTTCGGTAATTATTTTATGAATCTATTTTACAATGAATTCTTAGAAATTGGCTCTAGATAGTTAAATAAACCCCAAGTATGTGTGCGTGTATATTACTGAGTTGGTTAAACGCCATGCAAATGAGGTCAGATCCTGCAACTCATCCTGTCAATAGTCTAAGACTTCACTCTTTGAAAACACCTTTTTATATATATAAAAAACAAAATTGGAACGTAGATATTACTTGAATCCCAATCAATTAAAATCTAATTAATCACTCGTCAATTGGCTGATCATTTTATTATTCTATTATTTCTAAATAAGTTATTCAACGCATTTATCACACAGAACAGGTGCTCAATTCACAACAAGACTAATTAATGAATTCTAGATTCCTAAGACTTTTCGTTGAAGGGGTTCACCTAAAATCTTTTAGATTCAAAACATTATGGGCCGTAGAATATCAAATGTTCATGGCCGTTTGGTATTGCATTCCAAACATAGTTTTGAGAGAAAGCAATTTTTGAGTCGTTTGATAATCGAAAAAACACAGTTTCAATTGCTATGGGACCAAAAAAAAAAAAATTCGAAACCATGGTTTAGAAGAAACAAAATTATGAAGCTTTTGCCTTCATTTCACTGTGGAACATAATGACTCAACCACGATGTATAATAGCAACATGAAGCAATTGAATGGTGTTCCCAAAGCAGAACATTAATCGTAGGCACACCATCGACGATCTCTCTCTCTCCACAATGACATCTCTCTCTCTCTCCCTCCATAGTCGGGGGCAACTCCCTAGAGAGCACCATCATCATTCTCCTCAGAACCGGTAGCTTCTCCTCCACGTCAGAAGCTCCATCGTGATCTCCACTGACAGCAGCAAGCCCCTGACATAGAAGCACCTGACGCTTCTCCCGGCCACCAAAGACCACCATTTACGACGCCACCACCACATGAAGAACCACCTCGGTCTCCTCTACCCATCGATATTGTCAGGTGAGCCTCTCGTTACTGTCAGCCGACTATGTGAATAGTACATGAGGGCTGCACTGTTCACGCAAGACGTGAACAATGCAACACATTGTTTTCTCTTCTGTTTAATACTCTCGGCCCAACCCAAGTCCAGTATCGTTGAGCTTTTTTGGCCCAACTAGGCCATACCGACCCATTTAGTTGGTGAGACCTAATCCAATTTTTTTTATATATAAAAAAAGTTTAGATAGAGATCAATCCTGATGAAAGGGAAAGGGGCGTGACTTCATTTCACTCCACAACCCTGTTATTTTTCGAATGATTATGAATTAGAAACTTGCAACTGGATTTGACCTTGAAATTATATTTCTACAACTGGATCACAGATGTTGTTACTTGTCGCACGTCCCCGCGCGGCGTCCCGGGAGGGATCCTGGCTCTCGCATGTGGAGTTTGAGAAGGAGTCGCCACCTGGCTGTTGAGGGTCGCTAGGAACACCCGATTTGTACTGGTCTGCTCAGAGATTCAAAGGTAAGGGACTGGTTGCGTATAGGGAAGGTATTAGCACCCCTAATACGCCTTACCTGAGGTAAGCTGCATTGTCTATTTCGATGTGATTTAAAATGCTTCAATAAGTCGTATTTATTCACAAAAAATGTTAAGATGAAAAAAGAAATCGATCACCGCTTAGAAAAAAATCTTATGAATTTTATTGATAATTATCATTCCCACCGAATATTTTGGATAAACCCCCTTAGAATTTATTTATCCAAACACCGAAAAAGTAAATAATAGCATATTATTCCCACTGAATATTTTGGATAAGATTTATTTATCCAAACACCCGAACGATGAATAATAGCATACTATTTCCCCGAATATTTTGGGTATAAACCTTTAAGATTTATTGATCCGAATATTAGCGAGTGAATAATAACTTCTCAAAAAAAGATTTTTTATATTTTTTGAAATATTAACCAATACCCTTTTAATTTTTTACAAAGAAAACACATTTTTTTTATTTCATTTTATATTACTTTCTTTTCTTTATCAAAACAAACATAAAATTGAATAAATAAAACACAACACACACACCCACACAATCTCTTTTTTTTTCATTCCTTTTTCATCATATTTTAAAAGTAAAATACAACTCACATCTTTTTCATTTCCTTTTCATTACATTTCACAAATAACAATTAAAATACAATAAATTCAAATAAAAACACATAAACGTAAAGAAAAATACAAAAAAACAAAGGAAGCTCTCGAACAAAGTGCCATATGCCTGAACAAGTAGGGGGCAGCATGGAGCACCGTGCCAGCGTCGACCACCGCCACGCGTGACCAGCAGGGCAGGGGCAAACGGATCTGCCTCTTCTCTTCAAACTCCCGCCGGTGGTGGCCTTCCCGACGACTCGCAAAACAACTAGAACAAAGAAACAAAACACAAACAACAAAAATCAAAAATCTCTTCGGACCTCGGATCCGCCATTCTTCTCGGTTTCTTCTTCTTTCCCCTTCTCTTCTTCTCGTTTTCCTCTTCATCTCCATCTCCATCTCCGCCTCACCGGCGAGGATGTTCCACAATGACCCGCAAACAAGCTGAACAAAGCACAAACACACAAATACATCAAAACAACAGACTCGATCCGCCCTTTTTCCTTTTCGTGTCTAAACTTCTTGGTGGCCCTCTGCTCATCTTGTTTTCTTCTTTAGGTGGCAAACTGGGCTGCCGTGGAGGCTCGGGTGGTGACCGATCCGCTGGCCGGTGATGGGTTCGTCGCGCTAGCGATGGGTCAGCTGGAGAAAGGAGTCGACAGGGGAGAGTGTATATTTGAGGCCGTGGAGGTCTGAATAATGAGACCGTGGAGGTCAGCTGCAGTTGTGTCTTGGAGAAGAAGAAGAAAGGTCGAGGGTCGCCACCGAGGGTCGAAAGCAAGGTCGAGATGAAGGCCGGATGGTGGTCTCGCGGCTTGTGAGCAAGGGAAGAGAAGAGAGAAATGCAAGGGAGTGATGCTGTGGCTATGAGGTCGGGGACAGATGAGGGAGGTCGTGGTGGTCTGGGTCATGGTCGGAGGCCGAGGGGGACGAGTGACGAAAATGGAGAGGAAAACAGTCGTGTTGTCGTGGGGAGGGGGCTGCAGTACGCCAAGGGGTCTGGCACTGCAGCCTCTTGGAGAGAAAGAGATGCTTTTTTTTTAGGGTTTTTTAGGGGTTCTCGGGGTCAGCTGCGAGAGAGAGGGGAGAGTGAGGAGGAAAATTTAGGGTTTTGAGTGTGTCTTTTTTTTTGGTCCCTTTCTTGTGGATTAAAACCTCTATTTATAGAGTTTTCAAAGGCAAAACTCCAAACACAGCCCCTCAACTTCCGCTCTTCTTTCAATTTGGTCCTTGATTTCTAATTTGTGCGATCCGACCCTGCATTAACTGTTAAATTCTCAATTTATTCAATTTTGCCCCCTACAAAGAAGATATTTTTTGGATTTTTGTCTTTTTTTCTATTTTTTTTCTTTTTCTTCCTAAACATAAAAAAAATAAGTAGGTCAAAATTTGGGTAGCAACAGATGCCCCCTCTTTTACAATGCTTACTGACTAAAGTCTTGTAAAAGACTTTAAATAGTAAGCGTTGTAAAGAAAAAAATAAAATGGTGACCCTGCCCGAAAGTTAGGGAGGAGTTAGAAATGGTCTCATTGTTCCGGGGTGACCCTACCCGGGTTAGTAGTTAGAAGGGGGTCTCATTGTTTCTGGGTGACCCTACCCATGTTAGAAGGGTCTCATTGTTCCGGGTGACCCTACCCAAGTTAGAAGTTAGAAGGGGGTCTCATTGTTCCGGGTGACCCTACCCAAGTTAGAAGGGTCTCATTGTTCCGGGTGACCCTACCCAAGTTAGAAGGGGTCTCATTGTTCCGGGTGACCCTACCCATGTTAGAAGGGTCTCATTGTTCCGGGTGACCTACCCGGGTTAGTAGTTAGAAGGGGTCTCATTGTTCCGGGTGACCTACCCCTGCTAGCATGGTCTCATTGTTCCCGGGTGACCTACCCAAGTTAGAATGGTCTCATTGTTCCCGGGTGACCTACCCCTGTTAGCATGGTCTCATTGTTCGGGTGACCTACCCAAGTTAGAATGGTCTCATTGTTCCGGGTGACCTACCCCCGCTAGCATGGGGTCTCAATGGTGACGGGTGACCTACCCGGGTCTCATTATGACGGGTGACCTACCCGAAAAAAAAATGGGGTCTCAATGGTGACGCGTGACCTACCCGGGTCTCATTATGACTGGGTGACCTACCCGGAAAAAAAATGGGGTCCCAATGGTGACGGGTGACCTACCCGTCTCATTATGACGGGTGACCTACCCGAAAAAAAATGGGGTCTCAATGGTGACGGGTGACCTACCCGGGTCTCATTATGACGGTGACCTACCCGGAAAAATGGGGCCTCAATGGTGACGGGTGACCTACCCGGGTCTCATTATGACGGGTGACCCTACCCGGAAAAAAAATGGTGATGAGGGTCTCATTATAACGGGTGACCTACCCGGATGGATGATGGTGAAAAATGGGGTCTCATTATTATGGGTGACCTACCCAAATGAAAGATGGTGAAGATGGGGGATGCAATGCATGATGATGCATGTATACTTACCCGAGAAATATAGGTCCCCTTTCTCTCGATGCTCCATTGTCGTAGGGATGTCTTTGCCCAGTCTCCAAAGCTTGTTGTCATTCATTCACCCAATCGTAGCACATTGCTTATTCTCGGGCTATCTCACGATGATCTCGCCTCGCTGCTTATCAAGTTTAACATTGCCCCCCAAGTGTCATGTTGCTTGATTCATCGTGGAAAGAGTGTAACAAGTCATCGCCTTTCTTGGGTTTTCTCAACAACAGCTCTTTGGTTTATGCGATGTTTTGCTAACAATCATTGCAAGGCTTGCTAATGTTGATCTCATCTTTCGGTTGCCAATCAAGTAATGGAGTTTTCATCAATTTAATTGTATTTATTCCAAAGATATATATCATCAACTTTCATGGATTGTCAAGTCATCCATAAATGCATCCAAAACTCATCGGTATGCTCAAAGCTATCATCAATAAATTTCTCTCACCGTGAGAAGAGATGTAATGTTATCATCACCCACATTCATGCGATGAATTGCGCCTTGAACTGATGCAGCTGTTCGGCCATGCAATCTGAAACTCTTCGTCATAGACTCAATTTCTTCTAAGCAAATTTTTCTTAGTCTATGCAAAGAATTATGATGTTGTCATTAATCGAGGTTTTTTTCTCGTCTCCCATATTCATGCGGTGAACTGAACCTTGAGTCGACCGGGCTTCAAAGCAAATTATTCCTCAATCAATCTTGGTGTGCATACTCTTCGATATTTATCAAAATGCACCCATGCGATATCATCTTTTGGAGACAACCAAATCTGCGGGTAAGCCAATATTTCAAAATCTGAAGATGCCCTTCAAATGCAATCTTATTTTCAATCACTTTTGAAGCTTATCAAACCATCACTATCTATTGAGCAATGTTGGCCTGAGTTGAATCTGTTGGTGCTCATTGATGAATTTCACTAAATCAATATTTGCTTGTGCTTCTTTGCCCCCAAGCTGATGTGAAATTATTTGGATTCCTATCAAGATCCACATTCTGGCCTCTGACTGCTGAGCTTTCCAATCAAGAACTGTCAATATCAAGGATTCTGCAAAATCCAGCCACTGTCTTCTTTGTTTCTAAATCTTTTTTTGTTCTGAAATTAAATCACCAATTCAAAAGATCATGTGCATCCAAAGTCTAAATCTTGAAATAAAATCAAAGAGATGTCATTTGTTGAAAATCAAATTCATTTTGTCAAATATCCAATACACGATATTCAATGCGTGCAAACCTCAGATATTTTTTTTTGCAAACAAGTAATTGACCCATTACTGAGATTTAAATCGTTTTTTTTTATGGTTTTTTTTTGTGTTTCGATTTAAATCTCAAATTTTGGGGTATGTCCTTTGATGGTACATGATGAAATGATAATTTTGGTTTTCAAACAATTAGAACCGAAAGTAAAAACTTGAAGTTCAGCTTGAAAAATTTGTCTCATTTTTTTCGAGTACTTACTTTATCAATATGCATAACAACTTGCAACTTTTTTTCATGAAATTATAACCCTTATGGAAAAAACTCTAGCAAATGTGAGAGCTCACTTATCAGCTTAAAATTGCTTGCTTGATCAAGAAGGACTTTTACAAGCATGTAATGAGGCTATGGTTCATGGCTATAAAAGAAAAGGATATTCATAGGCTCAAAAAAGTGTTTAAGGGGTTTCAAAGACCTTGGATCACCATCATCTAGTCATTGACTCAATTTCTCTTGTTGTCTTTGTAGAAGAGACCACATCAAAATACGCTAATTATCTTAACGTGATTTTTTTTATCAATCAACCAATGCTCTAAGAATCTCTACAACCATGTCATTCCTTTCATTGACAATTTCAACCTTAGAAGGGAAATACTAAACTCGAATCATCATTTGTCATCAAATGTTATTTCATCACTTGTTGCACTCAATATAGTCTAACAAAACAATTCTCGCAAGATCTTCGCTTTGATGGATCAATTATCTTGAAGACTTGATAATCTTAATAACATTTCTTCCCATGTGAGGTTTGACCACGATACCAACGGACATAGTATAGTTCAATATTCTCTTCTTTTTCTTTTTTCTTTTTCGTTTTTTCTTTTTTTTTCAATTTTTTTTTGAACTTGTCCTTAGCATCGACTCTTGGTTTTTGTCATCTCTTATCTCAATTTGATTGTTCTCCCATGTTGGGTTTTCATTCTTGAACACCCCCCTTCTGTTGATTCTTATATTGTCACCGTGATCCCTCAAACTACAAATCTCTTTATTTGCCCCCTGCAGTATTTGCCCCCAGTGTGAGGGTGTGATCCATGCTCGGGTGTTTTCAAAGAAATATAATATCGTGCTCAAATTGGGGTTAACAAGGGATACATATTTCAAGAATAGTGAAGGAAATAAACAAAGATGGCCTTTTATCATTTCAAGCAAATTTAGTTTTAGCTGATAAATTTTGACCTCGTCCAATGTAATGATTTGGACGTGC
Organism: Salix viminalis; assembly: GCA_029228465.1. NCBI lineage: Eukaryota > Viridiplantae > Streptophyta > Magnoliopsida > Malpighiales > Salicaceae > Salix > Salix viminalis. Next base: position 8,575,814 of record CM055427.1, read on the forward strand.
AAGAGTCATGATTAGCGGGTCCATAACTACCGAATCCATTACATGTCGATATGCATACCAATAAAGTTTAGTTCTATGATGTGGTTCAAAAACTCGGTGTATGGGCTCAAAAATTGTTCAGTCATCTGGTATTGGTCATCATGTCTTTTCACAAAAGTTGGGTTAATTACGCAATCAAAATACATTTAATTTTCAAAAAATGATACACTTTAAATTTTGCATGTTGGAGTTTGATCAAAATATTTTGTCAAAAATAAGAATGCCAAACATCTCTTGACTTCAAACAACAAAAAAGACAAGGAAAAACACATGCTTCAATGAAATGATGATTTAACCCCCAAAACAAAGTGATAGCCGATGAGATTCCATAAGACAATTATTGATCGGCATGACATTTTTTTCTCGGACTTTTCAAACAACCATTTCTGTATTGTCGCTGCTCATTGATCTTCCTTATGCTCGTGATGATTTATTGCTAATACCGTTGTCGATAACATCCTCCGCGAAAATTTTGACTTGCCTTTTGTCGATTAACTTTCACACTTGATCACCGATATTCTTGCAACTCGCTCATCTCTCTCATCCGGATTATGTCACCGAATTTTTTTTCGCTCCACCGTGCTCCTCATTGGGCATAAAAAAGTGAATCAAGCTCTGAAGCACTCTTGTCAAAACACCAAAGTGCGCAAATCATAAAAAAAATTTCATCATACGATCTAAAAGACTCTTTTTTGCGGCAAATTCGCTTCTTCGAAAGCAATGTAATCTTGCAAAGGCACATGCTTTGACCCCTCGGATATCTGAATAGATTCAACAATCCCATATTAAGTTTCCACACTTGGGATGCTTTATCTTTGCTCGCAAAATAACATGGTCTAATGTGCATGGCGGCATAAAACTCCTTGATTGACAATGCCGCAAAAACTCTTTGATTGACAGTGCCGCAAAAACTCTTTGATTGACGAGTGTCGCAAAAAACTTCACATGAATAGGAGAGAAATCAATTGATGCTTAAAATGGAATGACTGACTTCTTTGACTCGATGCTTGCTTTCTCAAAATGGACTACTCGCGACTCCCTCAAAAGAACACCCGAATTTTCCACAATCCCCATTGATGATTGCATTAACACTCTGCAGATAATATCCGGGCATATGTTCCACCCGATTTCATTAGAGAGCGAGAACTCGTCGCTAGCTTTGCGTAAGAAACATGAATGATGGCTCGTGGTCAATGTCGGCTTCTTCTCAAAGAATGTCAAATGTCCATGACTCTTGATCCTTCTGAGGATGACAAATTGAGGGACCCCTATTTCAAACACTATGGAAATGCATGTTGAAATGTATATGCATGTTTTTTTTTTTTTTTTTTTTTTTTTTTACGCACTCGACCTTCTAGGAGGGACACGTGATCGTAACAATTGCAATGATAAACAACAACTATGGGAATGCATGTTGAAATGTATATGCATGTTTTTATACGGACTCGACCTTCTAGGAGGGACACGTGATCATAACAATTGAATGACAAACAAAACTATGGAATGCATGTTACTATGCATGTGCATTTTTTTTTTTTTGACAAACTTGTCTTTCGAGGAGTGACACATGCATGTAACAATTGTATGATACACAAAACATGTTAAAATGCATATGCAAATTTCCTAAGTGATGGCTACTGTGTCACCCAAAATTCTTGAATTCAAAATGCCTCGAGAAGAGTTTGCCTTAATGCAAAACAGAATGAAGGTAGCACACACCCTAATGATTGGTTCTAACCTTTACACAACAAATGATGAGTTTGCTACTTTGGGCTCTAAACAGGGTCTCTTGCTGTCCCAGTGATCACCCTCGTAAAGGCAATATAGGGTCTTAGCAGATAATGGGATGGCACGTATACCAATCACTACCATCTAAGCTCTCAGCGAAGAGTTGGGGTTTTCACAAACTTCAACCTTGACTCAAGTCATAGGTAAGCTGCTACTCCCCCACCTAACTTAAAGTTGCAAACCACAATAATATAACTGAAATAAACTAACAATGCATGCACATATATACATATGCAAGAATTAAAAATGCCAAGAAAACTTGCTAAAAATAAACACACAGAGTTCAAACAAATTGAAACAAATAAATCACATCAAAATATTCAAAGCTTAGTCCAATATTTTTTCAGAAAAAATACCTTCCCCAGCGGAGTCGCCATTCTGTCGCACGTCCCCGCGCGGCGTCCCGGGAGGGATCCTGGCTCTCGCATGTGGAGTTTGAGAAGGAGTCGCCACCTGGCTGTTGAGGGTCGCTAGGAACACCCGATTTGTACTGGTCTGCTCAGAGATTCAAAGGTAAGGGACTGGTTGCGTATAGGGAAGGTATTAGCACCCCTAATACGCCTTACCTGAGGTAAGCTGCATTGTCTATTTCGATGTGATTTAAAATGCTTCAATAAGTCGTATTTATTCACAAAAAATGTTAAGATGAAAAAAGAAATCGATCACCGCTTAGAAAAAATCTTATGAATTTTATTGATAATTATCATTCCCACCGAATATTTTGGATAAACCCCTTAGAATTTATTTATCCAAACACCGAAAAGTAAATAATAGCATATTATTCCCGCCGAATATTTTGGATAAGATTTATTTATCCAAACACCGAACAGTGAATAATAGCATACTATTTCCCCGAATATTTTGGGTATAAACCTTTAAGATTTATTGATCCGAATATTAGCAGTGAATAATAACTTCTCAAAAAAGATTTTTATATTTTTGAAATATTAACCAATACCCTTTTAATTTTTACAAAGAAAACACATTTTTTATTTCATTTTATATTACTTTCTTTTCTTTATCAAAACAAACATAAAATTGAATAAATAAAACACAACACACACACCCACACAATCTCTTTTTCATTCCTTTTTCATCATATTTTAAAAGTAAAATACAACTCACATCTTTCATTTCCTTTTCATTACATTTCACAAATAACAATTAAAATACAATAAATTCAAATAAAAACACATAAACGTAAAGAAAAATACAAAAAAACAAAGGAAGCTCTCGGAACAGTGCCATATGCCGGAACAGTGGGGGCAGCAGTGGAGCACCGGCCATAGCGTCACCATCGCCACATGGCCGGTGACCAGGGCAGGGAGGGCAAACGGATCTGCCTCTTCTCTTCAAACTCCCGCCGGTGGTGGCCTTCCGGCGACCTGCAAAACAACTAGAACAGCAAACAAAACACAAACAACAAAAATCAAAAATCTCTTCAGACCTCAGATCTGCCATTCTTCTCGGTTTCTTCTTCTTTCCCTTCTCTTCTTCTCTGTTTTCCTCTTCATCTCCATCTCCATCTCCGTCTCACCGGCGAGGATGTTCCACAATGACCTGCAAACAAGCGAACAAAGCACAAACACACAAATACATCAAAACAACAGTTCGATCTGCCCTTTTCCTTTTCAGGTCTAAACTTCTTGGTGGCCCTCTGCTCATCTTGTTTTCTTCTTTAGGTGGCAGCTGGGCTGCCGTGGAGGCTGGGGTGGTGACCGATCTGTTGGCCGGTGATGGGTTCGTCGTGCTGCAGCTGGGTCAGCTGGAGAAAGGAGCTGACAGGGAGAGTGTATATTTGAGGCCGTGGAGGCTGAATAATGAGACCGTGGAGGCTGCTGCAGTTGTGTCTTGGAGAAGAAGAAGAAAGGCTGGGGGCTGCCACTGAGGGCTGAAAGCAAGGCTGAGATGAAGGCTGGATGGTGGTCTGCTGGCTTGTGAGCAAGGGAAGAGAAGAGAGAAATGCAAGGGAGTGATGTCGTGGCTATGAGGTCTGGGGACGATGAGGGAGGTCGTGGTGGTCTGGGTCATGGTCGGAGGCCGAGGGGACCCGGGTGACGAAAAATGGAGAGGAAAACAGTCGTGTTGTCGTGGGGAGGGGGCTGCAGCACGCCAAGGGGTCTGGCGGCACTGCCCTCTCGAGAGAAAGAGATGCTTTTTTTTTAGGGTTTTTAGGGGTTCTCGGGGTCAGCCACGGAGAGAGAGGGGAGAGTGAGGAGGAAAAATTTAGGGTTTTTGAGTGTGTCTTTTTTTTTGGTCCCTTTCTTGTGGATTAAAAACCTCTATTTATAGAGTTTTCAAAGGCAAAACTCCAAACACAGCCCTCAACTTCCGCTCTTCTTTCAATTTGGTCCTTGATTTCTAATTTGTGCGATCTGACCCTGCATTAACTGTTAAATTCTCAATTTATTCAATTTTGCCCCTACAGCAAGATATTTTTGGATTTTTGTCTTTTTTCTATTTTTTTCTTTTTCTTCCGAAACATAAAAAATAAGTAGGTCAAAATTTGGGTAGCAACATTACTAATAATATTTTACTAGATGTTATTCCTTGATCAAATAGCAAGGGATCGCAGTGACATTCACGTATCAATTTAGTTCGTGATGAAATTGCAAGTAGTTTGATGGAAGAATAAAAACAAATGTCTAATTTACTTGAATTATTAATTATATTTTATTGTTATGATTATTAATCTATAATATTTAAAAAATAATATATATATATATATATATATATATATATATATATATATGTGTGTGTGTGTGTGTGTGTGTGTGTGTGTGTGTGTGTGTGTCATTTAAAGTAATTTCACAAGTTGACAGTAATATGAAAAACATGATAACCAAACACACGAAACTGCTTTTTATTAAACCTTAAACTCAACCACAATTTTAATAAAATACTTCGATTTCAGTTATGAAACACAACTAAAAATGTTTTTTATGAAACTGTTTTTTTTATCTCAACCACGACAGCAATCGCAATGCTAAACACACCCTTTAACTCTTAATTATTTTGTAGTATGTTTTTGATGGCATAATTTTTTAAAGTGGTAGAGTAAAGGGAAGATCAGTTTTCTTTCTGAATAGACTTTTAATATATCGTATATTTATCAAATATATAGTTATTAAATAGAAAACTACTCCTTCAATAGATATTTTAACGTTGATATAAATTTATTTAACTATTAAAGTCATTATTATCTGATTAATTAACGTGTAAGATATCTTACAATCCCTGATCGGTACAGGCAAACTGCATGGCAATCCTCAGCCTCGCAAATGCCTTTTCTCTTCGATCTAGTTGGCTCTTAAGATGTCACATTTCATCATCGCTCAAAGCTTGCTCGCCTTTAAGCAGTCGTATCTCCTCGTCTTTTGATGGTATCTTTCAAAGCTTGCCATCATATAAGCTAAGAAAGTAGGTATTCCCTTACATTACGTGCTGAGGATTTTAATTCATCTTACTTGCTGATAACTCCAGATGATTTTATTAATGAAAAAAGCGATGGAAACCCATGGTGAAATAGTAGAAAAGGCAAATAAGCGAGCTCACAACTTAACTTTGACTTTGATTCGGATTCATAAGGTCCAAAATAATAATTGATTCAAGCCAACAAGATAAACTTTACATTAAGGATTAATTTTCTGTTTTTACTGGCCACTTTAATACCTTTTTCAATAATACAATAATAGTAAAAATATATCAATGAATTAAAAAAGATAAAAGTTATTTTTTCCCATTTATTATTCTTTGAACCATGTTGATTTTATTTTATATATATATATATATATAAAATTAAGCCACAAAATAATCAGTCAACCAAGAAATTTCTGATTATCTTGCTCCCGTTGATCTCCAGCCTATGTCTTGGCTCCAATGAGGTCATAACTGTAATAATTGCCTTTCTCTGGAGGATTTACAACTCTAAACATAAAAGCACCGCCAAGAGTGGCAACTGCGTTCTCCATATCGGTATAAGCAGATTGAATGTGTATTGGTATTGTTTTTATTTTTGTGTTTAAGATTTAAAAAAATAGTTTCATGAAAAATATTTTAGTTGTGATTCAAAATAATTTTTAAAGTGTTTAATTAAAATTATGATTGAGTTTGAGGTTAATGAAAAACAGTTTCAAGTGTTTGGTTAACAAATTTTTCATATTGCTTTTAACTTATGAAATTACTTTAAAGTGTGAGTGTATGTGTGTGTGTATATATATATATATATATTATTTTTAAATATTTAATAATTATAATAATAAATGTAATTAATAAAATTCAAGTAAATTAGATACTTGTTTTATTCCATCGAACTATAAATCCATACGTGAAGTCCTCTGCGATCCTGAAACAATATATAATAAAATATCATCTGAAATAAAATTAGGATTACGAGACAAAAATTATATTGTGATCTTCTTCTAATATATTTATTTATATTTTAATTAATTTTTAGATTATTTAAATATTAAAAATATATTTTTTATAAGAAAATATAATAAATAATAAACTAAAAAATACTACCAGCCCCCAGACAAAACGCACGGAAAGCAACAATTACATGCTTTCCCTGAAACTCCGTTTCCACTTGTTTTTAAGATGAGATCCACATGATTTTTTCAACTTATCTACATTAATCAAACACCCAAAACATCATTTTTTTCTACACCTCCGGTAACACCCCACTCCCATACACCACCCGAATGTGATCCCTCAGCCTGATATATTCCTCCTCTCTTCGATCTTTTCTTCGATCTTCTTGGCTCTTAAGACTTCGAATTTCTATATCTTTCATGGCTAGCTCATACTTAAGCAGTCGTATTCTCTCGTCTTTTGCTTCTATGCGGTACTCAAACCTCTTTTCTACTTTTTCACCGACAGATTGTTGATCGGTAATAAGGGAATTTTTTATGCCAATCTCGCCCTTGAGGCGCTCTATTTCCTTATCTTTGCCATCATCTTCTTCCTTCTTACCATGTGACACTTGGTGATTAAGGGATGCTTGAGCTTGGAAAGCTCTGACCATGTTCTCAAGGTCAGCTAATTTCCTATTAGCTTCAGATAACTGGTCCTTGAGGGAATCCCTTTCCGCTAAAACTTGATGGGACCCTTCATAAATCAAATTGAGCCTTCGTCGTTGTTCATCAGCCTGCAACGAGGATACCCGTATCATTAACTATTTGTGGCAACCAATTTAGTAACA
>CM055427.1:8583343-8637088 GCA_029228465.1 Salix viminalis
AATTGGAAAATAGGTCCATAATTAATAACCATGAAGCTCAATTCCGCTACACTGATGCTGGAATTTTATTTTCTTCGCAAGGGTGGTAGAATTGTTTTTATTTCGCACCCCCACATCAAAGAAAATCAGTACATTCTTCATTACCTTATTATCCCGCAACTTTCTGAAACTTAACTTTAATCCATTGAATTGTCTTCATTGGATCTTCTATCAAAATCAAAGGATTGGACTGTCCCTAAGATGACAACCTTATGGATCTCGATTCTCGATCTTCGAAAGTTCTGCAAAATTAAAGACAGCAGCAAATTCTCAAGAGAAAAAAAAACAGAGATCATCTATTGTTTCCAGTTATATATTTTGGGTGTTAATTAACACCTACCAAAAGGTTGTGTGTTTCAAGCAAGTGTATCGGACGTCTGAGACCACTTGAATGCTACTAGTTTCAGCAGATCGCAGACAGTCAGGTGCACTACAGCGAAATATGAAGTAAACGAACGAATACCTTAATTATTTTCTGAGAAAACTTTTCATGAGATTAATATATTTGTTGATGTAATTATATACAGAAACTCTACCACCTATCCCAAACCAACAACTACTGACTTTGTCAAGAAACCGCGTGAGTGCGTGTACATAAACATGATGTTATGTAACAGGGATTCTCAATTCATTTTCGGAAAGAATAAAGAATTGGCATATGATGTCTTAAAATCAATGTCATTGATATTAAAAAAAAAAATAGTGGATTAGTGATTGACATTTAGTTTTTATAATATCCAAGTCAATTTCTTTAATGTACTCAGTTGAATTATATCTTAAGATTATTCACATATTGTGCTAGAGCTATCCTATTTGTTGAAGAGATCAACAACGACGGGTCCAGGAATAAACACAGGGATTTAAGGAATTTTTATTTGGACTGACAACGATTAACTTATTTTTTTAATCTGGATGTCAAGCTAGTTTGCATATGTCTCGACTAAATCCAACAACTCTAATTTTCTTTAGATTTTTGTCTCTATCCACATAAATTTTCCACACAAGAACAACTGAAGTTACTAGTTTTTAAACTAGGAAGGATGACCCTAAAAAAATATAACCAATGAGATTTGAACCCTAAACCTTTATCATTAGGCTAACTCCTTGAGTTTGACAGAGATTAACTCTTATTGTATCAAGTAGTTTTTTCTCCGGCGATCAAACCAATTTTTTATCAAACTAGTATTTTTTAATAAAATAAACGACACATATCAATCTAAAAGAGAAAGGGAGCAAAGTTTTCATGAGGTTAAATATGTTGAGAATATGCTTTTAGGGGAAAAGGGGAATAAAGTTCGATTATTAGGATCAAGCTGAAAACGTTTTAAGTAGTGGACCAAATTGAATATAATAATAGATCTTGGAGGTCAGACAAATGTATTTTAACCCTGGAGGGGCAACTATAGCTCCTGTCCTCTCCTCGATCCATCATTGGAGGCCAATACTGGCTTATTTGATGTGCCTCTGAGTTATATAAAAACTCTAATTTCACATATTTTTATGTTTCTTGAGAAATAAGAAAATATAAATATCAGTATTACTTAAGGATCTGTAGTGCATGATTTTCCCCAAAAAAACATGGTGTCAAGACTTGTCCCCAAGAGTGTGGCGTGGTAGCAAAGGATTTAAAGATCTGCACAGCAGGTTTCAAGTTTGAGTTAAGGCGTGCATTTCTTGTAAGATATTGGTATAGCCGGGGTTTTATTCACTCAAAATACGTTTTCCGGGAAGATGTTGTTTTCTCGAATAAAAAAAAATAGTGTCAAGACTTTTCCATGAAATTTGTACCATATGTCAGCTTAATTCTAAAAGTTCGCAAGAAGAAAAATGAAAGTTTCTTTAATGGATTTGTATTGTTAAGAAATAAATTCATCAAAATTCATGCATACTCCAATCTTTCTATTGTATAGTCCTTTTTTCTAAAGTTATTTAAATCTTGAAATTGAATATTTAATATCGTGATCTTTAAAATTTAGGTGGTTCCCGAGATTTTGTATTCCCTTATCTCGGAAGCTACTTGTTCCACAACGCCATTCATTTTCTTCCCACAACATTGAGATGGCAGGTCCTCGCGATAATTTCTTTCTCCGGAAAAAGCATAGATTTGTAACTGTTACAAACAACATATTCTTCTCCAAACTTCTCTCAGTGCAGAACCAAGCTCGTCACCTGAAACAAGAAATCATTGCCGGAGAAGTTAAAGTATCTATGCTAATGATTGTTGAAAGATACTTCAGAATTTGTGTCTGCTTTCAGCCAAGTTCAATGGCACATCAACTGTAATTTATTATGTTAAACTCGGGTCGTTGACAAGGTTGTAATGCTATTGATCATAGAACTTTGATGGACTACAACATGGAAATCCTCATGGGGTAAATACTATTCCCTCAAGAAAATTCTATGCTTATCGAGAGCCAACCAAAGAAACTGGGTTTTCTCTATGTTTTTGAATGAATGATTTCGTTTATTAAAACCAGCGGAACAGGGACTCGAACCTGCCACAAGCTAATACAAAGAATCAAAGAATGGCCTTTACGGGAATGTTTTTTATCTCGTTTTTTCCTTCCTTCGTTTGGTAAGAAATTCAGTTATATTTAATATGCTTAATGTTTTGCGCCGGTACAAACTCTGTAAGGAAAAAGAAGAGAAGAAATTCTACTTGAATCTTTTTTGAGGCTTATATGTAATCAGCCCCAGACATAAATTGGCCTAAAATAGAGTAGTAACTAGTTATTTCATCTCTGCTTCATCTTGAATTTTCTTCTTCTTTTTTTTTTAAAAAAAAAGTGTGCATGCAGAATTTCATGTGTTTTTGTACAGTAAAAAAATCCTAAGCAGAATCCAAAACTTTTTTCTGGAATGCGAGCAAACCCCACTCTCTGGAAAACATAATTGTGAATCCAGGTAAGCGAGTAAAGTCTCGGTTGTCTCAGATTCTTACAAGAGGTACACGCCTTGACTCGAACTCGAGATCTGCTGTGCAGTATCACAAGCTTTCTATCATCACGTCACGCCCTGGAGACAACCAAAACGTTCATGCATACATTTAACTAAATAAATTGAGAACTATTTATGGGAAAGAAAAAAAGAAGCTAAATCCCTACCCAACCGAAACAAATCAACCAAACCCATAACATGTGTCATGAACTTAATTTGATTCAACATTTGTTTTTTTATAAAAAAAACATACACTTATAAAATCACGAATTTATAACATATAAAGTGATTGAAAAAATCAAATTGAAACACATTTCATTACTTAATTAACAATAAACTCAATATTAAATTATGTAATTAAAATTTTCATCATTCACCCCAAGGTTGTAAAATCACGAGTTGACTCTTAAAATTTTACGATTTTATTAGTTAGCATGTATTTACATGTTAAATCGAATTAAACACAAAAACTAGTAAAATCAAACTTGACTTGTGCTAAAACAATAAAATTAGTAAAACCAGTTTAATTTTACGAGTTTACTAAATTTTTTGATATGAACAATCAAGTTAGTTTTGAATTTGACCTTATAATATTTGTTGATAATTTTGTGAGATCAAACATATCTTTTCAGACTATATATTGGATCTAATTGAAATTTTATAGAAAAATATTAGATATATGAAAATATATTTTGTTAAATTATTGGATTAATCAAAGTTTAAAAACGCATTATTTCACGAGAGTCAAAATTATTAGATGAATCTTGTCAAACTAGATATTTATATATTATTTTTGAACACATCTAAAATTACAAAAAAAATATTATTGCGATTCGACTGGAGTTGCCACTGTCTTTGGCATCAACTCTCTCTCTCTTGATTTCACAAATGCAAAGCGGATTCCCCTGTATGTAGACGACAATATGGTCTGGCTAGCAAATATCTATTCCATGTTCCTAATTTTCTAAAGAGCTGGATTGAGGATAAGGCTTTTCGTTCCCTGGTCCATACCTGCTCTACTCCCCAACCCACTAGTTAGATAATACTAATTTGATCTTAAATGACATGTAGTAACATCTAGTATTGTAGGAAAACAAAAATCCCAAACCAGCACGGATTTGGACTTGACTAGATTATACAAATATCTGATTCGAACCCGAGTAATTCCAAAATAGGTAAAAAACAATTATGGTGTTCGGTAATTATTTTATGAATCTATTTTACAATGAATTCTTAGAAATTGGCTCAAGATAGTTAAATAAACCCCAAGTATGTGAGTGTATATATTGCTGAGTTGGTTAAAGATAGTTAAATCAGACTAATGTTTACGATTCAAAAATCATAACTAAGATCATGGTGATCAAGCATTTCAATTCTTGAACGGAACATGATTGGCCTGCTAAGGGCTTGTTTGGGAGTGCGGTTGCGGTAGCTTTTCAAAAAGTTTTTCGTGCCGAAATATATCAAAATGATGTTTTTTCATTTTTTAAAAATTATTTTTGATATCAGCATATTAAAATGATATAAACACACCTAACCGCCGTTATTTAAAATGAAAAAAAAAATTGCCAATCGCAGCTAACCTGCGGTTTGGCCGCAGTCCCAAACAGGGGCTAAGTGATGATGAAAGCTGACACAACTCCCAAGAGGAGCGTGGAAATTGCCAAAGCATTGATAAGGGGGAGTTTGAGATTTTTTTAAAAATATATATTTTTTTAAATTTAAATTAATAAAATTTAATTTTTTAGATTATTTTGATGTGATTATGTCAATAATAATTTTAAAAAATAAATAAAAATATAATTTTAATACATTTTAAACAAAAAATATTTTTAAAAACAATCACAACCATATTTCTAGATAATCTGAAATGTTTTCTTTTAAATAAAAATATAATTTTAATACATTTTAAATAAAAAAAATATTTTTAAAAACAATCACAACCTAATTTCTAGATAATCTGGAATGTTTTCATTTGGACGACGCGCATTCAGGGATGAATCAGGATCCATACCTTTTCACCTAATAAATATTCTTTGACGAACTGTTCTCACTTACAGTGCATCTGTCATTGCTTGGACGCTCGCATTTGTTCTTACTTTCAGTGAATCTGGCAATAAATTACACTAAAAGTAATCAGATTCAATGCCATGCAAGTGAGGTCAGATCCTGCAACTCATCCTGTCAATAATCTAAAACTTCACTGAAGCGAGATGCCGATAATGCAAGAAAGGTGTTTATTTTATTACGTACAACCCTTCCACAGGTACCCTCTCAGCAGAATATCTTGACGGAATTTTCTTACAGATACTTGCAACGAAACCAGATTATTATACAATAGACTCTGCTATTATATCCTATAGCTCCGTGTACAAAACTGAGTCTCCCAACTCCCCATAATCATATAAGCAGAAATTGTAACGAGTCAACATTTTAATTTATGAACAAAAGGTACCTATAACTGAGCTCATATGGCATAACTCGGACAAACTGTGAATGAGGCTCCTTCTTACCTCTCTCTTGGCAATTGATAGCTTTTTCCCCTAGCTCACAGGGTAACTGAAGGCAGATCCAGTCCAGCAATGACTCCAAGTCCTGGCAAAGTCAAGTAAATACCGATCTAATAACTTAGGAGTTGCAAACTTCTGTAGGCAATATATTATCGGTGATTCATAGTAATATGAAGCTGCATTGCACTTTTGGACTGTTAATGAACACCATGTGATCATCACTATAGAAATGAAGGTGAATGATTTTATCAAATGTTCAAATCGTATCGACATTGCGCATTAACTTACAGCAGGGGAGGACCAGCTTCCGCAGCAAAGGGCAAACGATACCAATGGTTCAGATAACTCCAATCCAAATTTGTTCCTCACAGCCATCTCATCATTTTTTGCGCCTTTTGAAATTGTCTGATCAAAACTCGGGAGTAAATGGCATGCTGAGGAAGTATTTAATTTTCTATAAAAAGCTTTCATGGAAGTTGTGATGGGCACCGCTTACATATTTTGAGTAATAAGGAAGTCTAAGGATGAAATGTTCTATAAATATTGCATTTAGCAGGTGTCCTCCCAATAGTTTATTGTTGCCTAAATAATAAAAATAAAATAGAAGCAGAAAATTATGAGCTTGTGCAGTATCACCATTCACCTGCCATAAGTTTAAAGCATGGAAAAATAGTATATCTTAAAGAAAAGTTTAGGAATAGCCCATACCTTTCTCATTAGTTCAACAACCATCTCAGCTCTCTCGGGAATTCCATGTTCCAGAAATGCCCTAAGGCAATATGATACGGTAAAGGTTCCTTTACGCTAATACTTTGACACAGTTACAGAAATGATAGGTTTAGGACATGAATTAAATCCAATGGAATGGAAAATGATGGTCAAATTCAGATTTACACAGGCAGGGTTGTGAACGAAAGGTCATGGTTCTGCCAAACAACAGCATACACTAAAGGTAAGTCTAAGGTTTCTAGTGAAAATCTTGAGTTGATCTGGGTACCCTAGGGTTCCATAGTTGCTGTAATTGTCATATATTGATCTACCCTTACGCGCACATGATAATTGCCTTTCTACTCTTTATGATAGTTGCCTTCTACTCTTTATTTACTGGTATTCATTGCGATGTCTAGTTTTGTTTCTGGTGATTTAATCTTTTTTATTGATGATTGCTTGCAAGGTTGAGGTGCTCTGGAGCAAAGGAGTTGCCTCCACTTTCTCCTTTGCTTGTGAAAGGCCGGAATCTCTACAAATTGAGAACTTTCAGACAAGTAGGTGGCCATATGATAAGACAAGAAGTTTCTCCAGTATTGATTTTCTAATGTGTTGGCAATCTTATTTCTTTTTCGTCCATTTGGTATATAGTGTTTGGAATAATGAAGCAGAAAGACAGAAAATCCTTGCTGAAAAGCACAAACGAGGTACAGCGGCAAGACTTGCGAGAACAATGAAGAAATCTACGATGGCATGGTCTGAAAACGGAGGTATGCATAGAGTGTGTAAATAAAATTTCATTCCTCTAAATCATCACGCTAATATGCCATATTTTGTTGACAATGTAACCTGGGATTAATCGCCCCAGGTTCTATTGAAAACAAACGCCTATATGATCCGATATCTCTGTTTCCAAATTCTGAGCATACACCATAAGGATCCCGGAATTCAATTTCTTCCCCATTTTCTTGAGAGACTAATGTTGACGAGAAATGTAAATTATCTGCAGCACCCTTGTTTTTCATTGAGCTCATTCGTAAGAAAATGCTTGACAAGAATTTCAAGATGTCCCCGGACACCTTGTTCGGGCCGTCGTCTCCTGATAGCCTTTCACATGGAGTAACAACAGTTCTTGCTTCCACATTTTCTTGGTCTGTTAATCTGCGTTCTAGCTGGACATATGTAACTGGGTTCATTTAGTTGATTCATCTTAATGAAAATTGATGGTGTTATTACATAATACAGACCTGTAAATTGGGAGAATCTAATTTCTTCTCTGCTGATCCATTGTTGACAGCAGGTCTTTTGAACATGTGTTTGCTTGTCTGAGCCTTTATGGATGGAGGATCCTTTGTTGTTCATAATAGAGTTAGCGGTAGAGAATGCATTCTCTTTCCCCGTTCCATCTGCTAAAGAAGAATGAAGGTGAATTAAGGCATGGGGGATATCAAACGCCTCCATGTGCACTATGCTGATGGCATCAAACATTTAGCTTACTGGAAAGGGATGGCAAATTCCTTATCATGGAAGTGGCTGATTTGTCCAAATTTTGAGCCAAGGACTTCAACTGATCTGGCTCGGAATTCTTATCTGGGTTGAAGTTATATAAATCGGAAAAATTTCCCATGTTCCGTTTGGAGCTTGAAATGTAGACCGCTTCTTGGTACATGTCCTGCCTAAAATAGACAATCTGTTCTTCAAGCTGAACCACCTCCTCTTCCAAAACAGCCACTTCTGCAACAAGCTCCAGTGTCTACAGAAACTAGAATCCAGTATCAAACTCACTCCGTTGATTGTATTTAATGGTCAGACAATCATTAGTTTTTCTCAAGTTAATTGATTGAACATTGATATATCATTCAAACCTCTGTTTCTTTCCTTACATCTTTCAATCAAGCTCTTCCGTGTTCATTATTCAATTCTAATTGCTATGCTTACTAACCTTTCTACTATTGAACTGACAACGCTGAAGGAACTTGGATGAAAAGCAAATGAAAAGATGGTAAATTACTAACCGCACGAGGGAGATATGGAGGAAGGCGAGGTAGAGCTCCCAGCGGTCTGCTGAAAGCCCTCTCCAAAGCTCTGTGAATATTCTCTTCGTGTCTAAGTTGCTTCTTCAGATTATCAACCTGAATAAAAGGGATTTTCAACACAATAATTAGTGTAAGCAACGATCCATTGAAGACAGGACAGCATCAACGGAAAAGGAAAAATGCAAAATTTATTGATCTGTTTTGAAATATATCGAAAGAAATAACAAGATCATACATCTTGTTGCAATGCTATTTTCCTCTCTCTACTCGAGATTCGTCTGTTTTTGGCGACATTTGGTTTGCCCCCCTGCATTTCAGCCTTCTCCTTCAATAAAATAGATTTAAATACAAATTACAAAACAATCAGATTCTCAAGAAGAAGAAGAAGAAGAAGAAGAAGAAGAAGCAAATAAACTAAGCGGAGAAGAGTGAAGAAAAAGCAAAGAGCATAAAACAAAAAAAAGCTCACTAGAACAAATCATAAAAAAATCATCTAAAAGGAATTGTTTTTGTTTTCGCCAGCTATTCTTATGATTTTTTAAAGATAGGTTTGACAGAAAATGCAATTCAGACTCTCATCAAATATGAATTCTTTATAAGAATTCACTGGAGCTTTCAACTTCTGGATCCTTCTCATTAAAACTGAAGCCATATTTTCTAGCAAAAGCTATATCGCCCCATATCTAAGAAGTTACTCGACCTCTTCCAGGTTCAGGCTTTGGATGGATAAACCATATCTACAGCACAAACCATTTTTCGAAACATATAACAAAATAAGAAGTTAAAGTGATTAAGAAACCAAGTTTAAGCATCGATTGAGTGCTTACTTTTTCAAGCTTCATTGGAGCTTTCATGGACTGCAGCCTACTCCTCGCGCTAGTATTCATCTTTGCTCTTCTTTAAATCTGCGAGTCCTTCATTAAAGAACCCAATTCAATAACTTCATTTAAGTAACATTACAGAACCAAAACAAAAACAAAACATGACTCCTATCCATATTAAATGAGTAGCATTAAAAGAGAGAGAGAGAGGAGCGTCACCGGATTTACAAATACCTTTACAGAAAGTTCATTCCTTGAAAATAACTTCAATGCTGTAAAAGTCAAGTGTCACTTTAAATCCCAGCGTTCCTCGATCACCGTGACGTGAATTCGCCACAACCCAAGGTTTCAGGCCGAGTTAAAAACCAGTGACGGGAACTCTCTACCTCTTTAAACAATTATATATACAAGGTTCTTGATAATAGATAGATAGATAGATAGATAGATAGATAAAGAGGAAATGGAACGGGAGACAGCCAAAGATGAGCGCGTTTGAATTGCTGAATCTTTTTGTGCGCTAAGTTGTTAGCATTATTTAAAAGGAGACAGAGAAAGATGGGTTGGCTGTGTACGTAAATGTTTCTGCGACAGTTCAAGATGAAATGAGTTGGCTGGCTTTGCTAATAATTTGAAATGTATATATAAAAAAATGATTTTTTTTTCTGAAAAGTAAACGATCACACCTAGGAGCGCCTTTCACAATAATACTTGGAAGATTTGGGCTCGATTAATATAAGATGTAGATCTCTTCTCTCTCCAAATGTTTTCGGCTCAGGAAGACCGATCTACGAGCCCAGAGAGAGTGATCCTTTGCTCCTAAGAAAATTAAAAAAATACGCAGATTCTTAAAAATTAAAATATTAATTTAATAAGTATAATTAAAATTCAAGATAAATTAACTTTAAATTATACAATATAAACACAAAGTCAAACAAACATAATCTCAAAATTACCAAAAAAAATCACAAGTTAATCAAAATAAAGAGGATTTTAAGGCCGGAACGGCACACCCGGAACGGTACCGAGACGTTCTGGCCGGAATTTGGCCGGAACAGTCCGGAATTAAAACCGAGACAAAAACGACGCCGTTTCATCTCGGGTTTTTTAACGGAACGGAACGAAATTGACAACTATGATCCGAAGATATAGGGTTAGTATTTTATTTTTTTAATTAGAATAAAATGTTTGGTTTTAGAGTGTTTTGAAATGTTGTTTTGGAGTTGTACTGTTTATGTATATATATAATTAAATGTATTAATTTAAAAAAATAGTTTAAATACAAAAATAAAATTATTTAGAATTGTGCAATTTAATCTTAAAAAAACAATAAAATGATTTTTTTGAACAAAATTATGAACATGTATAATATTATGAGAATGTCATCATCAATCTTACAAGATCATTATATTCTCTTATTACTCTTAAATTTTAACATAATATATATAAATATATCAAGATACTCCTCGTAAAATTTCATCTCGATCTAATAGTTAGATTAAGATATATGATTGATATTGTAAAATTATTCATTATTTTAAAAAATAAATGTTATTTGTCAATGAAACGGGAGAAACGAAAACCAGAACGTTTTGACCGAAATTTTCCAGAAACATACCGAATTTTTAAACGAGATAAAAACTACATCATTTTATCTCGTTTATATAAATAGTACGAAATATTTCAATCAAAACGAAATAAAATTATCAACACTCATTTATATTACCAAAATGTCTAGCTTCTTTCGATCTGTAATGATAGTTGACTTTTTAAGTAAAGAAGCTTGGTGTGCCGACTTAGAGCTTTGACTGGTTATTTTTTGGCAGTGGCCCTTGTTCTTCAAAATGAAATACAAAGATATAATTTTGTTTGATAATGATATACAAGACAAGTTGATTGTCTCTGTGTTATATTTTATTATGATGAACAAGATAAAATAAAATATATATTGCTGTCAAACTTATATATTTTAAAAAATAATTAGATATTATTTTTTATTTAAATTTATATTAAATATTGAAATTAATAATGTTACGCTAAAGTTTGTCACAAAATCTTTCCATCGGAAACCACCCAAATCTCTTGGCGTCCTCTCAAATCTTTCCATTTATACAGGCATCAAGCGAATAAAATTCATTTGACAGCTGACTCGTAACATTATTCAAAAATATTATGTTTCGAGAAAATGCTTCGTCGCAAAAACTAATCTTCACGAGTTTTAAAAGAGCGATGAATGGCTCAATTATCCAATCGTTGACATTTCATCATCTAGAGCATCGATTCGTGTAGATTTCATGAATTTCCATTCATGGCACGTGGCACAATAAAATGATTAAGGCAGCGGTGACGTGTGAGGAAAGCTCGCCTTGACAAATATCTGTAGCTTCTCTGCTGAAACGAAGTATCTTGGATGGTGTATCAGAGCTGTTATTCAAACAAATTAATTTACAAATGGAGTGATCTACGTGATCCAGATCTTATAATTAAGCATCTTATTACAGACATTAATAAAGAATCACCAAATATTCTAATTACAACCATCCTTTAAAATTTGCAGGGTTTTTCCATGGGGTGACCTAGCATGGCGAAGCTGCTTCTCTTGGGAGAGTAGTTTTGCAAACCTGCAAAAGGGTGTCAGACTGTAAATCACTGCATGAAATTTATATCAGTTCATAGTTGGGGTCAAACAATGGCTTCATCATACCTTGCCAGAGCCTCCTCATTAGTCTCATCAATCGACGGCTCACAGAGGCCACTCTCCAGATTCACTCTCGAAACTGGTTTCTTCAGAAGTCTTTCACCAACTTCCACAAGGTCTTCCAGATTTGTTTTTGTAGCCATATCGACAGAGTATTCTTCCCTGCTTAGTGTGTCATCCTACATATATGCAATCAAATTATCGATTTAAAGGTATTTTGTGATTGAAAATAGGTTTAATGAAGTGTTTAGGATATTTTGTTTGTTGATTTCAACTGAAGTAAATAATTGAAAATGGATGCTAGCAATCCAGAAAAAAGGTTTTTTCTTTTTCTTTTTAAATATGAAAAAATTGTAAAGGGGTGTTGTTAGATAATTTAGCTCGTCGTTGTAAAAGTGACTGGGAAAAACAAAACTAAATCTGAAGTAAAACCAAGATGGTATTGCTAAAGAACATGCATATATAATCTCCTTACCTGAATCCGAAGGTAATTATTTTCAGAGTGGAGGGCTTGAAGCACCACTGAGATGTGCAGATCAACCATGTCTGCACTTGCGTGGCTAAACGCATCGATCACCGGGGCGGAGCCACCGCTGGTTAACCAACCCAACACACCCCATTTTGCTACTTCGGCTGCTTTATATTTTTCTTGAGCTTTGGGCGACCCGGTTCCTAGGGATATTAATAAAAACCGCCCATAGTCCATTGGTTTTATAGGAAAGAAGTCTGGGCTCCCCTTAACGATTTCTTTTGTAACTTCGCTAATAGCAATCAAAGCCTGCTTTTTGAATCACAACATCATGTTTCAGTTAATTATTTCCCAGTGGAGAGAAAAGATAAATTAGACAGATAATTAAGTTAATTACTTGAAAATAACTAAGTAAATTGAACACATACCGGATTGTTTGCAGCAACCCCGCCATCTATAAGGTTGAATTCCCTCACTTTTCCTGTCTGTTCATCTTTGGTTTCAAAATAATGGGCTGGAAGATAAGTGGGGGCAGCTGAGGTTGCAATGCATATGTCAGAGAGTAATGCATCCAAGGAATGGTTTATCTTAGCCTGGTCATGAATGCAAGTGGCAGTGAGAAAGTCAACGATACTAGCCAGACCTGCCGGCTTTACCTCCTATCTATTAAACTGCGGGAAAATTACCCAATTTTAGGAGAAGGCTTGCAAAATTTACCTCAAAGCTCGAAAAGATGGTTGGCTGGAATGTTTTGATATCAAATGTCGGGATCACGATCTTAGTCAATGTGTGGTGCAATCTTCGGTTCCCTAGTTGTTCCTTAACGAGCCCATGAAGGTATTTCCCGTCATATTTTGGTCCTGACAGAGCTTTCATCACCTTTTTTACTTGAGAAAAACACGAACACCTGCCAATGCTTTCATAGCAAAACAAAGAGAAAACGAAAAGGAAAAATCACGTCACAGCTCAAAAGATATTTACAAGAGAGGGAGACAGAAGAAGATAAGAAGTGGCCGGACGTGTTGTTTCAGAAACCACCCATATATAAATTATGTCTCCGAATTAAACATATCTGGAGCATCGAATAACGAGTTCTTACCTGGGTTGCGGGAAGATTTTGGGGCACTGATTCAGGTAGAAATCCTTGATATCTTTAGCAGCAAACATTGGACGATTATTTTCATCGGGACAGGTTAGCATGGCAGTAACTAGACCACCGGTGCTTGTCCCCGCAATCACGTCAAAATAGTCCGCTATTCTTGCATCCTCGCCGTCCAATTTCTAAACCAAGGGCAGAAGGATCTAGATTTAGTTCTTGTATATGATCATAAGAACAAAAACTAAACGAAAGCCATTGACTCGTTACTTCCGGAACGCATTAATGTAACAGTATTGGGTGTTTTGTGTGCTCATGTGTACCTATATGAGTAATATTATAAAAATTATAAAAATTAAACACGGGAATATTATAAAATTATTTTTATAATCTCATGCAAACAATTAATATTATAGAATTATTCTTAAAACATTATCTAACAACTTAAACTTTTGATTCACATTATAAATAAATACAGTGCCCAACAATCCTAAAGTAACATTTTTAGGTGATAGTATAAAGTGTATTTCCAACAATATTTAATTAATTTCATGTAAAATTTGAGTTTTATATGACCTCTATGTAAAAATATAACATTTATATGAAAACAATATTAGATGAGAGTGAATATTTACTACGATTTGATTTAGGTTATTGAGTCAACCAGTTGATCACTAAGACAACCAACAATTTACCAAGTCAACTTGAATCTATTATTTTTGTTGAAAGCCCTTTTTCTCAATTTTATATATATTTAGATTTCTTAGTATTAATTGATGAGGTCAGGTCTTGATTTAGTTTAGCCTGATCAACAAAGTCACCAAACAATTTAGTTTAGCCGGTTAATACCAGAACTTAAAACCCTAACCTGAATTGAGCTCAAATTTTGAACTCAACGAAGCTCCAATCAAGCTCTAATGTATTGAAATGTGCGTGCAATTACGAACTTTTGACATCGAAAAAAATTAATATTCACAACGAAAAAATGGTATGCATGCACAGTTATTTAATTTTGAGCATCAACGTACATGCCCAAAAACACCTCGCTATCCTACCTGAAGTTCAGATTCTAGGAAATTAATGATGGTTCCGGGGATAAGCCCTCTTATTCCACCCCCGTCAATGCTGAGAACAGTTATTAGATTTCCGAAAGTTGGAGGTTGAAGAAGCACTTTATCTGTTCCTTCCATGAAATATTATAAGCTGAATGTACGATCTTAGAGAGGAAGAGCAGTTCTCTGAGAATAACGAATGGGTGCTGATTATTTTAGGACGATGCCTGAACTTGCAAGACCTTGGAGACCTAGCTAGGAAAAAAACATAAAATTGTTTTGAGTTTTGTGATTTTGGGATTTCATGGTACGAGTATTTATAGACCTCTAATGTCTTCTTATTCTTCAAATTCCTATCTTAATATTGGATAATCGAATCTTATTCCATTGGACTCAACTTTTGCTAACGTGGATTTGTTTCGTGTAGGATGTTTATCAAATCGAGGGAAAAGTTCAAAATTATGACATTTCAACCAAGTAGCATCATGCCCATATATATATATATATATATATATATATATATATTGCAAGAGAGACTTCACGTGAATTGTATGTTAGAATAATTAGGTGATGCAATCAGGCGAGAACGGGACATATTGGCCTAATTAATGATGTTAGGGTTAGCAGTTCACATGGAGATCCAAAGGTGGCGTCTCAAATAGTGGAGAAAGCAATAATATGGGAAAGTCGACTAGGGCTACGATGCTATGCGGAAATTAGAAACAATCGGCTCAAATGATTAAAATTACGTCACTATTCGGGATTAAGTTTGTTAAAATCATAAATTGATTTATGAGTCTAACACAATCAAATTTGATTTGTGTAAATTAAATAAATTCAGTCAAAATTGTGAAAAATGAGCTTACTATCAATTTTACAAGTTTAATGAAATTATAAATACTCCTCCAATTAACTCAAATTAAACCAAAAAATGAAGGTAGTATTTCTTAACAGGTCTCAAAACGGCATCAATTGGATTTTCTCCTACAAAATTTCAAGAAGCAAGAGCTCTAGCACGCAAGAAGCAAGAGCTCTAGCACGCCAGATAAACCATGGCAGAAACAACTAAGAGAATCAGCAAGGGCCTGCTTCACCAAAGAAAGTAGTGGCACAGAATGACCTTCAACCTTCACCAAAGCCTGTATAATAGTATGGTTACGGTTGTTTTTTAAAATATTTTTCGTTTAGAAATATATTAAAATAATTTTTTTTATTTTTTTATTTTTTTAAAAAAATATTTTTGATGTCAGTATATTAAAAATAATCTAAAAACACCAAATATTTTTAATTTAAAATATTTTTAAAATATAGTAATCCTATAAATGGAGTGGATTTTGGACTATCAAATGGAGTGGGAGCTCATCTCAAAAGACCACTTCGGATTTCAGGTCCAAACCGAATCGGTTGCCCAAAGGTTTAGAAGACATTTTTGCATCGAAACGAGGTCCAAGGATTGAGGAACATGTCATAGTATTTTAAAATATCCAATGTTAACTGCTGTTGTACACTTGACACCAGTTTTATATGATAGAATATGTGATTATGGCTAATTGTGCATACCCATGAAATTGGATTGCTCAAGTATTATTGATTAAGGTTCAGAGGAAGCTAGTTTTATTGAATGTAAAGCTTAGGAATTTCAAATGTCACCCTCCTTCTTTCCCATTGATCTTTATTCTTTATTTACCTTTCTTTGACAAGAATTTTTTAGTTATATTAGGAATGATTTTGTTTTAAAGCTGTTGATTGTTACTTAATAAAATTTTATGAATGTAATTATACTGTTGATGGTTTTTCAAGTTAAACTATGAATTTTTATATGACCTTTGTGTTTTGAGATTTTTAATTTTTTGCATTGTTTATTTTACTTTTATTTTAATTGTGTTATAATATTATTTACTACTTAGCTGAAATTATTTATATATTTAGTTAAATAAATTTATTTATAATTTTACGATTCAAGTTTATATTATATTTTTCTTGTTGTGTAAAAATATTTTTTTTAACAATCATGGTTTAGATGGTGTTGTGTCATAATTTTTCAGAGTATATTTCAGGGCACAAAATGCCTTGTAAAAAAAATTGGATTGTGATGGACTCTCATGTAGGGTACTCAAACAATTCGTATATACATTTGTCACAGTTAATTAGGAATTTGGGGCGACTAAATAGCATTTTCAACATTAAATTAGTTATACACACACACACACACACACACACACACACACACACACACACATATATATATATATATATACATATATATATATATATATATATATATATATATATAGAGAGAGAGAGAGAGAGAGAGATACTTAAAAATATAGGAAAGCCTAAAAATAAAATCAGGAGATGCAGATGCTTGACCAGTTTAACCCTATCACCAAAGCTAATTAAACCAGTAAGTTTCTTTCAGGATAAGTAAGGTTAGTTAATCATAAGAGTTCTTTTACTCCAATATTGTATTTATATTCTGTGTGCTGAACTTTCAAATGATGTTGTCCAGATAATTAATCTATGTTCAAGATGAACGGACTGCGTATGCACGTTGAAAAATATTTATCGTTCGATATGATTGGTGAAAGAAGTTAAGCGTGCCAGAGATGATCACGTTAATATATAAAACAATTTGCTTGAAATTATTTTATCAAGCACCTTTCAACAACGATGTATATGGACTTCAATTTAGAAGATGATCCATGGACGCAAACAAATTGAGTGAAGCCTGGAAGGTGACGGCTTCTTTAAAGAACATTAGAAGCTAAAAGTGGTGACGATGTAATAAAAGTTAAGATTGATAATCAAATACACGTACACTTTTTAATCAAATTAATGTTTTTTATTTTAATCCATGCGTGGATGGGTTTGTTAGATTGATATATATCGGCTAAGCAGCCATTGCATAGATGACGAACAGGGAGGCCAAACTGGTCCTGTTGTTTCATTCAACTAGGGCCGCCTTTTTGTTAGCCGGAATTTTTTATCTGTTTATTCAGTCATCGGCGTCATCCGGACGGAGACATGGATTCAGATTTGAAGTTTTCTCTTGTAAATCATGTTGCTCTAGTATAATCTAATCTAAATCATATATATATATATAGCTAATTAAATGCACATATGAATATTGAATACGTCCATGTCTCCACTCCATGGAAGCCTCGAAGTGTTGATTCCGTTAATTTTAATCACTCCTTTGCTTATATATGTGTGTGTGTTTTGATGCGATTGAAAATATTTTTATACATTTTAAAGTTCAAGAAGATCATTTTTCTTTTTAATTAAGTCATTTCTTAATGAATTATAATATCAAATGAAGCGATTGAATTTATAGTGATATAGTTTCTTTCATTTTAGCTGCTGGATATGAGTTTTCTTAATTAATTCCATTGACAACTCTAAAAAAAATATTAAGTTGAGTTGATGGTAATGTTTTGGTGGGTTTGTGTAATACAAAATAAATAAATAAATAATTATCTCCATGCACGTGTGTATTATCTTCATATATATATATATATATATATATATATATATATATATATATATATATAGAATAAAGCAATGTATATCCGATCTATGTAATAAATTTCTCTTATAGTTAGGTTATTTACTCTGGTCGATCTCCCGTGATGATATCGACCAAAAGTCTCTCGCGTCAGCATTTTGATTTGGATTGTTTATCATTAGGACATGAGTAGATCAACTCGAGTTACTCGGCAGCACGGCACCTTTAACGTGAGGGTGTTAACCAGCGATACAATTACTGAAGAAAGATTTTGATTCTCTCAAATTTACTCCTGGTCCAAGTTTTCTGGAAAGGATGTTTTAAGAAATCAATTTGTGTCAATAATATAAAGAAGACCAATTAACCATTGACCCGATTTTTTTTTAATTATTTTTTGATAACCGGGGTGTTCAGGCCAGCTTACACGCACTAAAACTAATCTTCGGATTCACTGAACATCCTGCAAACCCAGTGAGCATGTAAGGCACCGCGGGGGTGATAGACGTGCATGGTAGGACTTGAACCCTAATACAGAGTAAGGAAACAAGTTCCTTCAACCGCTAGGTCAAGACTCCACTTGCGATTGACCCGATTTATAAATATATAACCTGGTATATTATCACATGCAGTGTTTCTAGCAGTTTTTTCAATTATGGTGTTCTCTGTAAATCAATTCGTTTTTTCTAGTTCCCATATACAGAATCTCCAGGCAATCTCTCTTGACAAGAACTCTGGCTGCTGTGAGCTCATAAGCTAGAAAGCACTGACGCATTTAGTTTGGAAATTCACGTAAATCAGTTGCTCAGTTAACTTGCCGTGTTAAAGCACCGGAAATCACAGACCTAATTAAAGAGGTTGGATCTATCAGGGGTGTAGTTACTTGGGAAAATTGACCTCAAATGATGTAAAGATGATCTAAGAGCTTGCCGGAATTGGTCTTGAAATGAAGCAAGAGTCACTTGGTTTACTTAAGATCATCTTTCCTGAATTGGTCTGCAAAACAAAATGAGTAGACCGGATATATAGCTTAGCCATTTTCACTTGAATAATCATAATTTTGCGATTAAATAAGATTCATGAATATCCACATGCTGTTAAGTGTGCAAGAACGAATGAAATCCAAATATACATGTGCGTGAATTGTAAATGCTAAAAAAAAAACCATGAGTCCTCACTTGACCGTGCTGAATGAGATCGTGAAAATAATGTAGCGAAAATATTGTAGCAATAGACACAGATTATTGTATATTGTAATAGTAAAATTATCATTTTACCCCTCAATGCACCTCAATTTTAGCCGTGGACTCGAGGGTATTTTTTATTTTGTATATTTCTATGCACAGTAAAATAACCATAATATTCTCAAATAAGATAAAAAACCAAGAGTTGTCGGCGAGGGTGTTACTGAAATTTTATATTTTTTGAAAATGTATAAATATGGATATGCCCTCATAAAAGACAAAATACAAGAGTTGGTTGTAGGAGTGTTTAGGTAATTCAACTTTATTTTTATTTTCTCCTACGGATATTGTTAGAGTGTTTGATTGGCGTGCCGACTGGTTTTCGGCCTCACGCTCCCTGATAAAAACCAAGAGTTGTCGGCGAGGGTGTTACTGAAATTTCATATTTTTTGAAAATATATAAGTATGGATATGCCCTCATAAAAGACAAAATACAAAAGTTGGTTGTAGGAGAGTTAAGATAATTCAACTTTATTTTTATTTTCTCCTGCAGATATTGTTGGAGCGTTTGACTGACGCGCCGACGGTTTTCGGCCTCACGCTCCCTTCAGGTGGTGTATGCAGAGTCGTTCGTGATGAAAAATGCTCATCCAGCGTCTTCCTGGATGTGCCGCCATGTTTTCTTTCTCATGGTGGTGCGCATGGTTTTCCACGTTGGTCGGAGACGTGATGATGGTCGATTAATCTTTTTTTTCCCCTTTTCTCTCTCCGGCAGGCTAAATTACACTGAAGTCCCCTTTGTTTATGGTGTTTTTATTTGAGTTCCCTGATCTTTTGATTGTTTGGTATAATCCTTATTGTTGTGATATAAATTTTGATTTGTTTCGATTTTGTCCTTCAATTGAAATTAATTATATATTATACATAAATTTGTTATTGAGCGTTGATCGACTAAAAATTTTGTTTTTCTTGTTCATGGATAGGAGAGCTGAGGAGTGGTTCTCCAAGACTCGTTGAACTTGATGATTGCATGCGCCAGCTTCAATTGTTGAAGGATATGGAGGATGGAAATTGTGCCAATCGAATCAGCCTACCCTGGATTTGGAAAATTTTCTTACATCCTTTTTCATACCTTTTAAGATGGTGGATGAGTTTACTGGATTCTATGACTTCTGGAAGGGTTGGGGTTGGTTTTACCAAACCATTGCATATTTTATGACTAACATACTTGGAGGCTCGAATGCTTTTTTTATTCTCTGAAGCTTCTTAGCTCGAGCCTTTTTCAGAGGCCAAAGCATGCTTGTCAAAATGCTATACGTGTTAGACTCCTGAGAATTTTGCGATTTGACTCTGTATCAAAAATATCGAAACAGGTTCTAGAGTCGACAGATCACATAAATTCATGCAAGCCAGTGTGCCGCACTGATCCTTCGTACACCGAGACATTAAAATTCTTACAGAAGCTACGGGATACAGAATTTGATGGACTGTTGGTTGGATTACGAACTGCAGATTTGATTGCTAACTGTATAAGATGAAGCTTCCGGACCTGACAGGATGCAGCTTATAGATGTTCGGTTTGTTCTCTAACCATCACCACGCATCACTAGAAAGTTCTGTTTGACATCTAAGATTTTGCCCCAATTTTTT
The DNA here is from genome assembly GCA_029228465.1 of Salix viminalis. Classification (NCBI taxonomy): domain Eukaryota; kingdom Viridiplantae; phylum Streptophyta; class Magnoliopsida; order Malpighiales; family Salicaceae; genus Salix; species Salix viminalis. Next base: position 8,604,043 of record CM055427.1, read on the forward strand.
TACATATAAATTGTACACTCAGTCTTGTATATCATACACGTCTACCTCGTTCATTGATTTATGTGTAAATAAACCGTCCACGCATCTGTATCATGGTGTATATAAAAATACCGTTGAGAGGAAGGAGAGAAATAAATTGAGAACAAACTTGTTATTCACCTGCTTTTGATCTTCCATCGAATGTATTGGATAATCCATGTAAAGTATTAGTGGCATGTTAATGTAGGACTAATGGAGGGGGATGAATCTTGCCACGTGTAGAGACATCTATCGTTGGAATTAACTAGTAGCTCGTAACAGTTGAAAAAGAAGAAGAACTGGCCCATTGTCCTCGGATAATTTGAGCCCACTACTAAGCCCACTAAGCAAAGAACAAACCTCATCATCGTCTAATGGCAGTAGGTGCAGGAGAGGAGAGGTTTAGCCATGGCCTTGTTCTCTTTCACGGCAGCATCAACACCAGGTGTGGGTTGGGTCCGCTAGTGATGAGGAATAAGAGAAAACGAAGGTATAGAAAGCCATTTCTAGGAGAGACCACTCTAAAAGAATCGGGAATCATTCTGGTGCTTCACTGTTCATATCAACGGTCTCCAGCCTTTTCTCTCTCACACGTGTCACATGTTGAAGTGTGAACGAACAATTCTTTCTCTTTCTCACGCACGCACGTGTCACATGTTGAAGTGTGAACGAACAATTCTTTCTCTTTCTCACACACACACGTGTCACATGTTTGAAGTGTGAATGAAACAATTCTCTCTCTCTCACACACACACACACGCAAGTGTCACTTGTTGAAGTGTCAACGAAACAATTCTCAAATCATAATCATGTAGTTCCATAATAATAATAATAATTTATGGTGAGTAAATTTAAAAGAAAAAATAATTATCACCATCAAATTAGGATTAAGTTTAAAAAGGTTTGCACTTAAATATCAACAACAACGAAGGACTCAGATGCAAAGAACTGATATATGGACATTGGGCGGTAGGGCTCATTTGATATAGTCTATTTGAGAATGTAGTTGAGATTAATTTTCAAAGTATTTTTTGTTTAGAAAAATATTAAAATAATTATTTATTTATTAAAAATTATTTTTGATATTAATACATCAAAATGATATAAAAAAAACTTAATTTAAAATAAAAAAAATAAATTATTTTTTTTAAAAAAAATCACTTTTAAAACGCAATATTAAACAAGTGGATAATAGAAAATGACATTAACAACAACTTTTTTATTATTATTGATGAAATCCAATGATCTTTTTCTTCTTTTTTATCAACAGATTTCTTATACAAAAAATGAATTTTAAAATTTTAAATAATTACATTATTAAAGATAAAGAATTTAATTTTTTTAATAAGAACCTTGTGCCCATTTTGTTTTTTGCAAAAATATTTTCACATCTTTTCTTTTAATTTCACTTTTATTTAAGAAATCAAAAATAATTAAACTTCATGTAGAATCAAATATTCTAGAATAAAAGTTGGAGAATCAAAATATAAAATAAACAATAAATCCATGGTAATTTATAAGTGTGTAAACGGTGTTCTTACTACATTCCAATTTTTTTATAATATAATAACTATACTTTTCAAAAAAATCGAAAATATCCTTTTAAATTTTTGCGTTTTTTTTCCTGGTGTCATTATTGCTATATCAATCACCCAACAACCACCAATTATATGTCCACCCTCGAAACATTAATTTATCATCGTTCTTCACTCAGTTTTTGGACTTTTCTTCATCATCTTTCGTTATTCACACCGCCACCTTTAACGAAATGATCAACCATCATTCCGTGAACCAGTAATCTAACTCCCTGGGGGGGGCATAAAGTATTCATTACCTTTTGTTTTTTCCATGCTCACAATCAGAGCTCGCATTAGCCTTAATCTTTTCATTAACTAACGACGCAATCATGGGTCTAAATGTTTGGTTTTGTATTTTTAAAATGTTTTTGAAAAAAATTATTTTGTATTTTAAATTAAATTTTGATTCTAAATATTTTAATATGTTTATATTATAAATATATTTTTTAAAATACTATTTAATATTGCAAATAATATAAAAGTCATCGATGTTTAATTGTGTCCCTAGACACAGATCATTGTGGATTTCAACAGTGAAATTATATTTTTGCCTCTTAAACCACAAAATTTAACCCCCAATACCGAGGTATTTTGGACATTTTCAAGGAGTCTATGTGACATTTGCAGATTGTTTGAGGGTGTTCTCGTCTTTTCAATTTTATTTGCACAGTGAAACTACCTATTTATTCTTGAGAGCCGACAAAAAAGTGAAGGTCGGTCTGGGGTATTTTCAGCTTTTTGTTTGATATTGAAACAATGAAATATCATCTTTGTCCTCGGGTGGGACACAAGCATGGGGCTGAAAGCGAGGATAATTTAGGTTTTTCATATTTGGTGCACAATGATACTACTTAAATATCACTACGAACGAAAAAAATAAAGGTCTAGCACTGGGGAATGGTGGTGCTTTCACATCTGTTTTTTTGTGGTTATCACCGAGTCTATGGATGTTTAGGTAATTTCATATTTGTTTATAAAAAAAATAGATTACTGCAAACGCGCCCTCAGTTTTTGCGAGTACGCGCCATTTAGGAGGCACACACCGTATCTATCGGTGGTGTAAAATGTCTGATTGTCACTGATAATTTTATGGTGATGATTTCATTGAAACATGTTAAATAAATAAATTTATATCAATTTAAAATTCATATATTTTATTGAAAAATTATACTCCGCAGAAATTTTACACAAAATTACTATTTTGTCCAAATTTATAATATAATAAAAAAATCTTAAGCCATTAATATTTTTTGCATGAAAAAAAAATGATTTCAGCCACAATATTTCTATATGAAACAAAACCTTAAAAATATATGCTTTACTTTTGCGGAAATACATGTTCATGGTGGCAACATGCATACCTTTACTCGTTGTGCAAGCATGCTGTCAATCCCACGCTCTTTGATCGTGGTGGCAATCTCTTTCAATTTCCAAGCCTCGTGAGTCCGTTGTGTTTAATGCTCCCTCTTCATTTGCTTCTGCCTGTTTTTTCAACGCCATCTCTTATCTTCTTCCCACCTCCTCTGGCTTTTGCTCCGGGGGGTAAAATGTAAAAATAATAATAATTATGGAAGTAATTAATAGCAGAAAAAAACATCCTAGACAGACAGGCTTTTAGGTCAGGCATCGTTGTCAATTTCAAATCATTTGTTTTTTCATGATGATGCCATTAATTCTATTTACAGGTGCAAAAAGTTTTGTTGAGATTAATTTTATAACCCTTTTTGGAAACAGGGAGGAACCACGTGCGCTGAAAGTCGAACTTTGTGGGGCTCAGAGCACGCTAGTAAAACCCCCCTGACCGTCCCTGAGCTCTTACGAGGACAGTTGATGGTGCAGGGCATCGAACCTGGGAGGCGACATCACTTTGGATGACTGAACCCCAGGCTGTGCCGCTACACCCCATCCCTCGGGGACTTATAACCCATTTATATGGAAAGGAAATTAGTATCTACATGAAACTTCACTCTCTGTTTTTTTTTTGTGTGTATGGATTTCCCCCCCTTTAATTATTATACAGTCTAACAATACCTAGTTGTTTTTCACACAAATGTGGGCACAGCTTTCCGATCATGAAAAACCTCGTCGTTTCGTTGTCCAAGACATTCTGGTCAGCAGCAATCAAGAATATTTTTGTTCATTAACAGAATGGCAGACGGTGACTCACAAGGGTTAAAATATATAAAATAAAAAACAATCAGATAAGTTTACGCATACATCGGTTATTCAAAGTAAATCCAAAACCAATCTAAAAACGACTAAAAAATATCCTCGCAGCACCCAGAAAAGCAAAGCAAGCGCAGCTGGCGGCGGATCATGAGAGCAAAGCCAAAAACCAAAACAGTATCACATGCATATCCCCTGGTTTTATCAGAACCAACGGATGTGATCAAAAGGCACCCCCTCAATCCGACGGCCTTAAACATAACCGCGTTTCCAGCTCCATCCTGCTGAAAGAAAAGAAAAAGAAATCGACACACTCATAAAACCTCTCCTCTCAGATCCTGACCGTCTCTCTCTAGAACTTCAGATTCAGTTCCTTTCAGCTCATACAAAACCTATTTCTCTATAAAATTTAACTTTACAAGGAGAGAGAAATAAATATTTACATCTATTTTTACACCATTTTTATCTGATAAATTAAAAGATGCAATCCAGCGGTTCTGATTCACAGCAAGAGCAGAATAAACGGCAACAGCAGCAAGGACAACAACCGCGGCCTCCACCTCAACAACAGCAGTGGATGCCTATGCAGTACCCGGCGGCGGCTATGGTAATGCAGCACATGCCGCCTCAGCATTATGGACCGCCGCCTCCACAACACTATATGGCTGCTGCGTACCACCAGTACCAGCATCCCCTCCATCTCCCGCATGTACTGCAGCACCAAAGAGAAGGATCCAGCGGAGATAATAAAACCATATGGATTGGTGATTTGCATCACTGGATGGATGAAAATTATTTACATACCTGCTTTGCTTCTACTGGCGAGGTATGAATATGAAATATTTTTGTATTTTTCCGTGCATATCAAAATTCATTTTTTTAATAAAAAAATGCGTATGTTAGATGATTGTTTTCATCAATTTCAATATTGTTTGAGGAATACAAAGAAAAAAACTGCATAAGTTTATCGCTGTACCTGAAAGTTTGAAGAAAATGGATTGTAAAGTGCTGGTGGTGCTTTGTAACTTAAAAACTTATATGAAAATGGTATTCTAACACCAACAAACAAGAATCACTGAAACGTGGTTCCATACACAGAAAATTGATAATGATAGAACTTGTGGTGTCGAAGTAACGTGTTTGTAAAATAATTAAGGCATAAACTTTGCTGCTACTTATATTTGATAGCATGCATCTAGCCTATACAAGGAGCTAGTACTTTTAACGTGGATATTCTTATTGTACTTGTTAGTATAATGCAATGCATTACTGTACTGGTAGGCAAAGGAATGATTGTTCTTTATAATTTTAATGAAAGAAATTGATTTTGCAGTTTGGTGACTGTGCTCTTTCGTGTCTGACAACCACTGTTGTATATTGACAGATTGCTTCTATCAAGGTAATTCGCAGCAAGCAGACAGGTTTGTCCGAGGGCTATGGATTTGTGGAATTTTTTACACATGCCACAGCTGAGAAAGTTCTACAGAACTATGGTGGCATTCTGATGCCTAACACAGAACAGCCTTTCCGCCTCAATTGGGCAACATTGAGCACGGGTGAAAAGCGATCAGATACTACTCCTGATCTTTCTATTTTTGTAGGAGACTTAGCTGCAGATGTTACTGATAGTTTATTACAAGAAACTTTTGCTAGCAAATATCAATCCGTTAAAGCTGCAAAGGTTGTATTTGATGCCAATACTGGTCGTTCAAAAGGTTATGGTTTTGTGAGATTTGGAGATGATACTGAAAAAACGCAGGCAATGACTGAAATGAATGGTGTATATTGTTCGAGCAGGCCTATGCGTATTGGTGCTGCAACCCCCAGGAAGTCCTCTGGATATCAGCAACAAGGTATTAGATTGCTGTTCTTTCTTTGAATCTTTACCATACAAGTTCATTATTTGATATTGGATCTTAATCTTTTGTTGTTTCATGTAACAATTTTATTTCCGTTCTCTTCACAGCCTTCTTTAGAACGATGATAAGCTGGACCTGTTTTGTTCTATTAATTTTTGTGTTCTCTGTCACACAAACACTTTTCACCCCATCTTCTAACCCTTTAAAATTCTTTCAAAAGGATTCTTGAAAGACCATATGGACAATGTCTTAATATTTTGCAGTAGATACTGATTTACATCATTTTCAACCCAACTTTGGGTTTGGAAGGACAAAAGTTTTTGGAAGTGTTTTGTTTACCTGCAATTCTGAATGGTGACGTGATTGAAATCTGATGCATTGATATCTTATCGCGCTATGGTCAGATTTTTCTTTTCTGCTACATGCATGTTATTCCCCCCCCTTAAAATATAACAGAGAACCATGGTTTGTCTATATACCTAGTTCTATTTCACTAGCAGAAGTTGCTTGCTTCATTTCTTCTCCTTACAAGGGTTTTTAATTATTTGGCAGCTTTTTTTTTCCTGTTTGTACCTTCGACCATATGAATTGTCATCAAACTGACTTCTTTTTATGGGGTTAGAAATTGCCACGTTCTTCTGGAGCTTTGCTGAACTCTTCTTGTCTTATTTTTTAGGCGGATATGCATCAAATGGTGCTTCTTCCCAAGGCTTCCAATTAGATGGCGATTCCAACAATACAACAGTGAGATTTCCTGCTTCTTTGTGCAGTTTTAATCTGTAGGACGCCTGTGTTTTTTTCTTTGAATAGACTGTTTCGTTTTAGATATTTGTTGGAGGGCTTGACCCTAATGTCACTGATGAAGATCTCAAGCAGCCTTTCTCTCAGTATGGTGAGATAGTGTCCGTTAAAATACCAGTCAGTAAAGGATGCGGGTTTGTACAATTTGCCAACAGGTAAAACTTGTGGCTGTAACTCCTCTTTGCCTTAACAATATGTGAATAATAAAGTATTGGTTGGTTATTCCTTCATTACAGAGTTACTACATGACTCTCTATCTAACTTCAATTGGCAGGAATAATGCCGAAGAAGCATTGCAGAAGTTAAATGGAACAGTAATTGGCAAGCAAAGTGTGCGTCTTTCTTGGGGTCGCAATCCGGCAAATAAGCAGGTATAGATTCTCTCTCCCTTTCTGTCCACGGCCACCTTACACTCTTTTTTTCATTACCTTGCCGGATAGGATGAGTTTAGAATAAATACGAACTCTTTCTGGAATAGAATAAAACAAAAATCTGTAGTATAGAGTTCAAGTGTAATGAGCTTGCTCAGAGTTGTTTTTTAATTTTAAGTTTGGTAGGATAGCTGTTTTGTTTACATCTGACGTATGTTTTGACATATTTTGTAAGAAAGTGTCGACTCTATTGAAATTGTAGTCTTATCAAAACTGAGAATGTTTACAATTTCTCTGAAGTCATTCTGTACTAGATGTCCAAAGCAATCATTAATAGAAATCATTTGTTTAATGAGTTCATATTCTATTTCAGGATTTTTTCTTTTCTTTTCCTTTTGTTTTTGACACATTTCACGCTTGTTTATTGTGTTGGTACTGTTGGGATTTGGCAGTATAGAGCAGATATCGGCAGCCCCTGGAATGGGGCATACTATGGAGGCCAGGTCTATTCTGGTTATGGATATGCTCTGCCGCCACCTCATGATCCAAGCACGTATGCTGCAGCAGCTGCGGCATATGGGGCTTACCCTATGTATGGCAACCACCAACAACAGGTAAGCTGAGTGAATTGTACCCCGAAAGAGCATGATGTAGCTCTGGTAATCAGTATTAATCAATTTGTTTCATTTGTCTTCAATTCCATTGGTTCTGTAACATTCATATAAATCTCTCCTATTTGTGGAGAGGAACTGACTTTTGATGACTTGAGTAGCTTTAGAGGGATTTAATTAATAATTTGCTTAGAATTATAGTAGTTGAAGAAAAACTTTATGAATTGGAATAGATTATTTTGCAGTATGCTGCCTGAATAAAGTTATGCTCCAAAGCATGAATCTGCCCTACTCTTTTCTAAATCTGCTCTAGTAAGAGTTGCCTTAGTTTGTCCAATATTTTTATTCTAGTAGGATGAATGTTTGCAGATGTGCTTGATACTTGATACTTTCTTTCTATAATATTAGTTCATTTTAAGTGTTGGTGAGGATGACTCAAATTAATATGTGATTTCATCTCATAAAAGGATCCAGGGGTATTTTAATGTTCGAGCGACATCTCTCTCTTCTTAAAGAAGGGTGCAATGTGATCTTATTCATTATTTTTATTAAATATTAAATTGCGTTGAATTTTCATTTTGCCCATACATTCTAAAAGTTAAGTTATTTTAGATGATTTGGTGAATTTTATTTTATTAAAAAAAAGTATTAGGTGACATGTCAAAAGTTTATAAAATATATATTTTGGTCAATAACTTTAAAAACATAAATTATATGATTTTAGTCTCTCTTTTTTTTTAAGTAAAAAAGTTCATTTTTATTATTTTTTTAGGCATTGATTGAGAGAGTTTGTCAAATTTTAGTGGTAAAGAGATAAATTTTACTGACATCAATTTTGGATTATCAAAACAGTCGATATTTATGTTAAATAGTTCTATTTGATGATAAGAGTTCATTTAAAAAAAAGTTCATAAAAAAATACATATAAGTTCAATTTGATTTTTGTATTTGGAATGGTTTTTTTTTTTTTTTGAGGTCATAAATAAATTTATCATGATTTTTAAAGTGATTTTGATAAAAAAAATAAAATGAAAAACAATTTTTCAGGTAAAAAAATTAAACCCTAATTTTTTAGCTGCCCTAGCTTCCAAAATATGAGCAAAAAATAAATAAAAGTTAAATCGATTATATCTATAATTAATGTTTTTTATGCTCTTTCTATATATATATATGTGTGTGTGTGTGTGTGTGTGTGTGTGTGTGTATTAATTTTTACAATGAAAATTTGAAAACTATGTTTATTTGTTTAAAAATTGAAGTTTTTCTACTGATAAAAAAATCAAGATCATAATACTATAAAAAAATTGAAAACATAATTTATAATATCCAACTAAACTTCTTGATTGTTAAAATTTACAAATATAGGTAATCAAATAGAGAAAAAAATGATATAGATATTCAGATAAAAAATTTATAAATTAAAATTAATTTAAATATCGTCAACAAAGAAACTGAAACAAACCACCTTAATGTACTGATATTTTTCATCCTGTCACAATTAAATATCTACTGTATTGTTTATCGGACAGCTTTTCCTCACAGATCCCATTTTCAAAAACAGGTTTTAAAACGCTAAATCAAACAACCACTAAAAATGAGAAACAGATAATTGAAGTAATTAAGCTTATGAGATTAGTAATGCCACTCCATGTTATATCAGACCCCATTCATCCCCCCCCATCAAATTAATAAATAGCCAGGTCTGCTCAATCTAAAGCAATTCTAAGCTAGAAATGCAGTAACAACAGGCAGCTCCCCTGTACAAGAATTGGAAAGAGAGGGGAAGAAAGCATATTGAAAGTAAGACAGAGCAACATCACAAAGTTTTAATCGAAAAATAGAGAAAAAGGGAAAGAGGTTCAGGAATCAATTCAAACAGCAGTAATTCTGATCTGCCATACTCTCTAACCACCTGCAAGAAATGGGATTGAGAATGACCTTGGAATTGGTAAAATAATATAATTTTATTTATTCAATTCACGATTTTGAGAATAACATCGTTGTTTAAAACTAAAAGGGAAAAACACCCCGAACTTTGCCCCAAAAGTGCAAGCGCGGGATAACGGTGATCGGTAAAAATGAAAGCCCGCAGGAAAATGCAAGCGTGTCAAACACTCGTTGAATTTCGTCCACCTAAAAATAGCAACGAAGCTTCCAGTGGCTTCAACAGGTGTACCTAACTGTAATCATGTTACGTTCGTGGTCGGCGGTGAATTATGATTTGTTTTTGCTTTTGGGTTCAGATAATTTGGCTAAAGTCATGTTAAACAAGCAATAAATTTACTTCTTTTTTTTTAAAAAAAAACTGAAACAGAGAAAAGTATATAAATACGAGTAATAAAGGTCAAGTAACTTAATTTGGTAGCAGCTGGCAATATGCTCCTCGCTCCTCAGTCCAACACGTCACCAATGGCACCGGAAGTTTCTCTCTTCTCTCTCACCCCATCAGTTTCTTTTTCTTCGTGCTTGCAACTTCACCGGCGATTTTTCTCTCCGTCTTTCAAAACCCTAGCTTCTGCATCTTCTACCTCGAATTTGGCGTCCAGAGTTGTAGTCACTAGAGAACGAGGCAAAAACGGCAAGCTCATTAAAGCTCTGGTGCTTTCTCTCTTTCTCTACCTCAAACTTGCTCCTGTTTCTTCTAGCATTTCTTTCGCAATTTGATTATGCTGTCGTGTTTTATTTGAACTATAGAGTCATCCTCTCTTTTTTCTTTCTTTTGATTTCGGCTTCGAGAGTTTTTTTTGTCGTTTTGCAAGTTGTGAAATTCTTCCGATTTTTCTATCTGAATTGCCGTGGATATTAATTTTTTCACGTTAAGTGTTTGATTAAATGCAGAAAAATAAGACTGCATTTTAAGCATTTTGTTTGTTACCAATCATTTTCTATCGTATAATGTCGTGCAAGACCATTTCTATATAATCTCTTGTGATGAAAAGTGGAGACTTGATGCTGATAAAAAAAAATGAAGTTGATTTTAGTGACACGCTAAATACTTTGCTGTTTCGAATGGAATTTGATGAGTATTAAAATCCACGATGCGAAGGAATAAGGATGATATTTTAAATAATTAGTTCTATCTCTTTTTTAAACACTTTAATTCATTTCCATAGTCATAGTGTTTGATGGCTTGATATATAAATTCAGATAGTTGGAAGCTAGTAGCAGGTGAAGTTAAGGTAATTAGTAGCTATTACCTGCATAAAATCTCCTATAATGAATGTAAGTACTTTTCGATTCTTAAACTAGAAATTTAGTTGAGAGAGAAAGTATAATGGTATTTTAGAAAGATAAACTCTGAAAATATGTATGCTAAGTGTGTTTAAGAATGAAGAAATTGTGAACCTTGAGTTTGAAGAATTTATGATGTATTTATAGCCTATGAATCTTGTCTATTTGTGTAGAGGAGGGGTTAAAATATAATTTCACCTATGTGATACTACTCAAAATAATACGTATTGAATCAGTATAAAATTCTGAGCTATATGGGTCCTGAGAAAAAAAAATTCAAGGAAAAGTTGAGCTCAAACAACTTACTTGAGTTTATGAGGAGTGAAAAATTGACCTAGGCTCGCTTTCTATGGTAAGCCTTCCATGGAGTCGGGTTTCTTTTCTAGGACAAGATCATGGAGTCGGGTTTCTCTTTTAGATGGAGAACATAGAGGGAGACTCCTCTTCTAAAACGAGCCCATGAAATCGAGCTCTTCTCCTAGGGCGAGCCTATGAAATCGTATTGTCCAGGTATATTGAATGGTACCTTTTGGAATTTTTTGTACCTATTAAATTTGGATTTATCACAATCTCTTTTTGGGATTTTCAATCCCGGCAAAAGGATATTGATATTTTCTTTATTTTTTTAAAATGTAATTCTAACAAATTCTGTATTGCTGGTTTTAAGCAATTATCTTGAACAAATGATTGTGGTCTGCCCATTCTAATCACAGCTTAGAAGGAAATAATGGAATCTATGCTAAGTTACACAAAACAAAACTAAAGGCTGAACTAAATGCTAAGAGAATATAATTATTATTGATTGTTGAATGTCTGATGATTTCTAAAATTATAAAAACATTGCATATCTAAAGAGGAGGACATATAACTGCCTCTAGAGATATAGACAATAAACTGCCTAGACAAATAACTACAGCTTAATCCTCTTTCACACTTGTCAACCTATTGTCTCACCATTTGTCCTGTTGTCTTAACTTCATTTCTTCCCACTCACTGCGTGACTTGCACACCTTCATCCCTAATTCCTTTTCCTTGTTGCTTAGGGTGTTTGCACTTACATCAGAAATCCTCGCGAGCCTCAGAATGAAATTTTGGCCTCATATTGCCAATCTCCTGTATTGGGAATGGGAATGATGTTCTAATTTTCAGTAACGGGTGAACTGTATTTCTGCATGCCAATTGGAAACACTCAATTTCATCTGATGGTGCAAAATGTGCTAGTCATTTCTTCTTGCATATATGGTTCAATGCAATACAGGATAAGTGAGATTTTGTTTTCATTCTAAATGCAGGCAAAACATGGGATAAGTTGTTTGGAGCTTCCACTGATTCAGCATACACAAGGGCCTGATTCAGATAAACTTTCTTCTGTATTAAGTGGTACTTTCTCAAAACTTTGCAGTTCCCTTTATGGTATTATGAAACACTACTAATACTGTTATATATGCTATGCTGTCGCTTGGCAAAGCTTTTTGTATTTAGTCTCTAGAAGGAAAAAGGCAGCCATATTGTGGCTTGACTGTTCTTGGACCCCAGTAGCCTGAAGAGTCCTGATTTACCTTGACTTGCATTTGCTTTATCTGTATGTTTAAACCCATTATTGTTAGACAATTATGCTCATAAGTATCTTTTATGTTCCATGTTCCATGTTCCATGTTCCTCACTATTTTTCTTATACAAAGGAGATTGTTTTGCACTCTGGAGTTTCCCCCCATAATTGCAGTAATGAAAGTTTCTTAAGTGTGCTTGTGAATATTTTGCACCTTGAGTTTCCCAATGGCATCCCTATTAAAAATAATAGTGTTTTATTTGGTTTATGTTTACATGCCCAATGAACCATGCAAACAACAATTATACAAGTTACCTTTTGGCTTTCTTCTTATTTTGTTGCATTAATGGTGGCAGATAGGCTGTTTGACTGGATCGTGATAACTTCCCCTGAAGCAGGTTCTGTCTTCCTGGAGGCATGGATGTAAGTGTTCGGTGTTTCTGCCAAGATAGTGTCCTATATGTTTTCACTAGTCCTTTGAATTTTCCTCAATGATTTATTTCAGTTGGTGTTAATTTTTTCTGTATGCAATGCAACTCGAATCGTGTCCATTTTTAAATGTATGCCCTCCTTTTGCTCTCCAACAACTTGTCTGATTGTCTTGCATCAGTTACTTTTCACCTGAGGATGTGTATATTCTCTTTTAGTTTTGTTTTTAGAATTCTATATACCTATGTGGTTAGTTTTGGGTTAATTTTGTAGCTGGCAGCATGCCTTCTTACAAAGTTGCTCACTACTATTTCTCCCTTCTACAAAGTTTCTCACTACTACTTCTCTCCTGCCAAATGCCACCCTTCTACTCCTGCTTCCATTTTGTCCCTTACAAAAACAGAACACAGTGGCACATAGCAGCAATTTACTCTGCCTGCTGGGCAAAATGATACATGGTTTGGCGTGATATAAGCTATCATTATAAGATATTTAAGTTAGAATCATCCTATTCTTTTGATTGTTCATTCTTCTTCTTTTCCAAGGAACAAATTGAAGTAAATGAATAACATTGTCCTTATATGTTGGTGTCCTTAGGGAAGCTGGAACCCCAAACGTTAAGGTAGGGGTTGTAGGAGCTGGTACAACAAACATTTTTGCAGAAATAATGCAATCATCAGAGAGATCACTTGATGTTGCCTTTTCACCATCAAAAGGTACTCATGGATGTACATATACACTGGCAGTCCCATGCATATTTTGTTGCCTTTACACCAAGGTTGTGTTTTTATGTCGTGTTTCATATCAAAGAGAAATGTTTTCATTAGTTAGCCATTTGTGAAATTTTTTAATTTCTTGTTTTGATCCATAGGCAAATTACTTTTCGATGAGGTTATGTTCAAATATGCGGGCCATTGCACATTTTACTGCATCATGAACTCTTTATCTGATTATTGAAACTGTCACATGTGTCTTTTCTCATTAATTCTTCCACACTTCAGCAACTGGTAAGGTTTTGGCATTAGAGCTTCCAAATAATGGAAACAAAAGATGCACTGTCTTGTATCCTGCTTCTGCAAAAGCAAGCTGTGAGATCGGTAAGCATAATGTCTGGTTATTTGCTTTCGATGTAATAGACATTTTATTTCTTTTGCCCATTTTTGCAGTCAATAACTATATGCTGCTGTTTTTGGGCATCTTTGATCAATTATTTATTCCTTAACGTGGTTAATTCACTGAACTATACATGTAATTTTTATTTTATTTTAGGTGGATATATGATAGTATATAGGTTACCTAGTGTTGATATGTTCCGCATAAAGATTATAATATGATATGTGTAGCTGCGTTGACTTTTGTTCAGTGAGGTAAGGTGAATAATAGGAGGCTAGAGTGGAGTAGTCAATAAACAGCATCCTGATTTGCAAATGTACTACTTGGAATGGTAAAATATGGTAGTAAAAGATACTGCCACTTGGCATTTTATTGCTTTGGTTTCACTGTCCAGAGGATAGACTTTCAGATTGCCTAGTTTTTGATGTTAACAAGAAAATGTTTTTAGTTCACTGTCTCAACTGTTATATGTTTGAAGCTTGATCAAAAATGTATTAGCTCAATGGCATATATCATTGTTCAACAGCTATCACATTTTAAGTCCGATGTCTAAATTGGAAAAGCTGCAAAAGAATAATTTTTAGCATTTTTGTTACATACATTTCAGAAGAAGGCCTGTGTAATCGTGGATTTGAGGTTGTCAGACTAAATACATACACAACTGTAAGTATTTGCTCCTTGAACTATGATATTCATTATAACTCCATGCATTCTTTTAATGAATTCTCTCAGAAACCTGACTATAAGTTTTGACTAAGATGGCAGTCAGATCTGGATCCCATTGCTTGGTCTCTAGAGCAACTGTAGGTGCTCCTTGATTGTAGGCATTTCTTGCCCTCAACAGTCTAGAGTCAGTGACTACTCGAGTCGGTGACTACTAAACTGAGTGACAAACCCAGGAATTGATTCTACTGGTTTGCATAGGAGTATTTTAACAGTTTCTGACTGAGCATTCTATCCAGTCTCCATCTTGTTCATGTCCTATCTCAGACTGTAGCTTATTTTGTGATTGGCTCTATCTGTGCTATAAATTATGTATTCGTCTCCTCCAGGTACCTGTTGGTCATGTTGATGAAATGGTTCTGAAGCAGGCAATTTCAGCCCCTGTTGTTGCAGTTGCTTCACCTTCTGCAGTTCGGTACGGAGCTGGTTACAATTTTCATATAACCAATACCCAGAACTATCTGTTGACGAGGACATTCTTGAATTCAACTTGCTGTGCTTCTAACATATCATCAACACCATATATAGGCTACCAAATGGTTGATCACTGCAGTAGCAGTCCGTCCTCGGTGCCTTTTGATTTCATGAAAAAATCACGGGGATCCCTTTGTATCCCCTCTCCATTTTGAGCTATCTAGATTGACCAGAGGCTATTCTTGGCATAGTTGATCCTGTGTTCTTAATTCCTTCTCCTTTATTTTGACAGAGCCTGGGTCAATCTTATTCCAGAATCAGAGAAATGGAACCATTCAGTGGCCTGTATTGGGGAGACAACTGGATCAGCTGCAAAAAGATTAGGTTTTAAAAAAGTGTACTTTCCAAGGCAACCTGGTCTTGAAGGGTAGCCCTCATTCTCTACACCTCATTTCTGATCTTTTTCTATCATGCCAATATGCCTCTAGAGTATTGATTAATGATTGCTGAGTCTCTGTCGCATGACACAATCATTAATGCTGGTTTGTATCGAGTTTCTATGATGCTTAGAGCTTTAAATAGACTTTCAGTGGATTGAAGTTCCACAATGAAACAAGCATGCCTTTGTCAGGTTTAGAAGTCAGAAAGCTCCTCAATGTGAAGCCGACTGGTTCTATTGTGGAAGTCTTTCCTATGCCTGAGTTATTGGAAACCATTGTCTCGATCTGGTCCAAATATTGCCTATTCGGAAACCATTTTAGTTGAAGTCATGTGGCTTCAATTGCTTTTATTTCTAATTTCACTGGAGTCTAGAATACTTAATTTGAAATTCATTCTTGCCAGTGCATTTCTCCTTTCAGCTTTTCCCATCTAGTCCTATGGCCTTTGACTTTTTTAAAATTGATTGAGGATATTGAAAAGAGCTACTTGTCCTATTTAGTGACCCTTTGCACTTCATTTTAAAAACAATCTCATGGCAGGTGGGTAGATAGCATCCTGGAGGCCTTAAGAACACACAGCGGCTCCTAAAAGTTGATATTTTTCTCTTAAGGTAGCCAGAAAATAAATTAATAAGTACATTTTTTTTCCTGTTTTCTCTTAAAGTATTTTTGACATGCACCTTTCTAGTTCCCTATTATTTCTTGGCAGGCTGACAAAATTGATGCAGCATTGCCAAAGTGTCTGCATGCAATGCAAGATGAGGATGCAATATTTCAGGCAACAGAAAAGAAGCCTGAATGTCATGGTATCTGGAGGGATCAACACCGTTGGTGGAACTCTCCTTTGAGGTTAGTTAAATGGATTCAGATTAGATTGCTGGCCGGGAAGAAAGCTATTAAGATGATATTGCCAGAAAACCTCTCCAATCGTATATGAACTTTTTTCTGCGTTTCAGTTAGTGTATCTTTGTCGAAACAGCGCCATGTTCCGCTTGTTGAGCTATATTAGGGGCACTGTTATGTTGGGTAGTTTTATCCTCTCATAACACTTTTAATATAAGTTAATAATGGGAGATAGACGTGCTGTGCTTTCAATTTCTGCATAGCTTTGGCTTCTTCATTTTTTTTTGTTTTCTTCAAATGTCATAGTAAGTGCACAGGAATGAGGTGGTCAATGATTTGATACATCTCTGGCCATGTAATTTCCATTTCACTGGCCTCTTTGTTAAACAGATTGAAGGCTTTACTGTCCCCTCACGTCCTCGAGAAAGAAACCTACACCTTGTAACCACTGCTGTGGTGAAGCGAACTGGCGATCCTGAAGGCCAGATTATTTGAAACTTTATGTGGATCACGAAGATTAATTCTACCAGGATGATTGGAGCATGGTGAATTTTATTTTGCGATGTAATAGAAGAGAGATTAATTATTGCAAGTTTTTTAAATTAATAATTATAACTCTATTGAACAATAATTTCGTATTTTTTATGTTTATATTTGCAACCATTTTTTAACGATTATACATGAGCCTGATCTAAAATAAATTGTGATAAATACACATTAATATTTTTTTTTCACATAGCCACATAAAACATATAAAGGCTTTGCCTTTTTATTTTTGTTTGAAGCTTTCTATTTTACCTTATGATGATTTGTTCCTTAAATTTTTTTTTTCACATTTTTTTAAATTACTTTAGATTTTTATAAAAAAACAACTTTCTGAATAAAAAAAGTATTTTAGCTAAAAATAACATGGATAAAGAATGGAGAATTTAATAAAATTTGTAAATTTATATGAATATCTATTTTAATTACCATAATACTTAAATAAAAACTAGTTTTAAAAATAGTATTGCAACATAGTGCGAGCGTGCGAGCTAGTTCCAGGGCAAGTTGGAGAGTTTGTGAGGCATAGAAGAACGCTACAACTTACTGTTGGATTATTGAATGATACAACTTAATTATTTAATCAACAACATTGCTGGATTTTTTATTTATTAATCAACTTCATTTCGGATTAGCATCTTTGCCGAGTGGTCAACTGGCTTGACGAAGCTGCTTCTGGCGTGAAAGTATTTTAGCAAACCTACAAAAACAAAAGGAAAACCGAGTTAAATAACTAAAAGCATGAGTTAATAAGATGCCATTAATATTTATTTGTTGAGAATAGATTTATACTTCACGAGAGCCTCTTCATTTGTCAGCTTATCAATAGGCTCATACACACCGGTTTCCAAATTCACCCTTGATACTGGTTTCTTCAGCAATTCTTTGCCCGCTTTCACAAGATTTTTTAAATTTTTTTTGGTGGCAATATCGACGGATGCAAGTGTTCCAGTCAATGTATCCTCCTGCAGTATTAGCATAAGTGTATATTATTAATTACTTCATGGAGGATGCCATTAACGTTGCATAACTCAATTTATAAGAACTTGAAATATGCCTGAATTCGAAGATAATTTTCTTCGGAATGGAGGGCTTGAAAAACAGTCCCAAGGTGAAAGTCGACCATGTCACTGCTGGCTTGAGCAAACACATCCATCAGTGGCGAAGAATTGTTACTAGTCAACCATCCCAAGACTCCCCACCTTGCAGCCTCATTTGCATCGTACTTTTCTTCTATTTTTGCAGTACCAGTCCCAAGAGACAGAACTAGGAATCGCCCACAGTCCGTGGGCTTTATGGGGAAGAAGCCATGGCTGTCCCGATTGATTACTTTTGATACTTCACTCATAGCAACTAAAGTCTGATCGATAAACCAAATATAGATGATCAAACATAAGCATTTTGTGCAACGACTGTAGTTATACAATATTGACGAAGATTTGTGATATGGATTAGCATAGATTACTGTATAAATAGACACGTACCGGATTATTAGCAGCCACCCCGCCATCAACAAGATTGAAATCCCTCACCTTTCCCTCCGGATCTTCGGTTTCAAAATAATGGGCTGGGAGATAAGTTGGGGCAGCTGAAGTTCCAATGCATATATCAGATAGAAGAGCATCAGTGGATGGATCATTCGTCACCTGAACCGGAAAGAAGTATTGTGAGGGAATTGTTATTTCTATCCTCAGCGTTTATACGACTCTTTTCAACTTGCAGAGTAAGAAAACAATATTTAGATATATACGCGAACCTGATAGCTAGAAAAGATGGCAGGCTGGAGGTATTTGATGTCAAAAGTTGGGATCACAACATTTGTCAAGGTCTCATGCAATCGCTTATCTCCTAGTTTCTCCTTGACAATGCTATGTAAATATTTGCCATCATATTTTGGCCCTTTCAAAGCCTTGACCAGACTAGAAGCAGCTGCAAATGGAGTCCTGCTGGAAAAGGAGTACAATTAATTAATATCATGGCTAGCTCCTGATCAAAATAGATCGAGAGAACAATACTCTTCAAGCAAATAACTCGTTATTATGATTTGATCATCAGATACTATTACCACTTCTGGGGGAAGATCTTTGGGCTGTTATCAAGATAGAAGGCATTGATATCTTTGGCAGAAAACAAAGGGCGATTCCGCTCGTCTGGTGCAGTTAGCATGGCAGTGACCAGCCCACCAGTGCTAGTCCCTGAAATCACATCAAAAGTAGTCCGCGAGTCTTGCATCTTCACCATCCAGCTTCTGCACGTTTGCGTTAAGAGATGGATGAACATAAAATTACATATTTGAAATCTTTGAACCGAAAAAAAACATTTGATTCTTTCTAACAGGAACATAAATATTGGAACTGGAACTGCAAGCAGGTAGCTAATCAAACGAATTGTGCTAATTAAATGCATGCATGTGGTAATATATATAAAGTTCAAACAAAAGTCGAAGATCACTACTGATGCAAACTTATCACCATGAGCGTACGTAGAAAACAAGTACGATTTCTACCTGAAGTTCGGACTCCAAAAAGGCAAGGATAGTTCCTGGTATGATCCCTCTTATTCCACCCCCGTCAATGCTAAGAACAGTGACTAATTTTGTAGTTTCCATATTATCAGCGATGAGATAGATGCTAATTTTCTTAAAAAAGAAATGACGGGAGAACTAGGATGAGGAAGAGATTGCTAACTAGCTGGAGATGCTAAGCTTTAAGTTACTCAAATCAAATCAAGTGTTAACCTTGAGATCTCTAAAAGGAATGTGAAGGTATTTATAGACTTCAGACTTCAAAAGTTGGAAACTTTCAACAAGTTCAAACATGCTACCTATCCAAATTCAATGCACCTGAGCTTTCCTGGATGGAGGGGTCCCGTTTTAAATGGGTGAAGACTCCAGATGTTTTCTGTCACTACTAGTTCCAAGTTGTATCACTTGATTGGATTATGCTTTTCATTATGATGTTTTGGGTAAAGTGTGTGGGTTTGAAATAGACATTGTTTACATGTTTGATTGTTCTTGCAAAACCTAGTTTTCTTTATTAAAACAAAACCAAGGAATGATACGTAAGTTAATAAATATAAAAGAGAAAATAATGTATAAAAAGATAATAAAGACATGGGAATGTGCTCTAACACCAACTTCTAATTAAAGACCATGATCCTTTTAGGTACTTTTTTAGAATTGAAATGACAACTTCCATTCAAGGGTTGTTTCTAAATCAACATAAATACATTATGGATTTGCTTTAAGATGCTGATATGCTGCAAACTAAATTTGTTTCTACTCCACTAGATAACAAATTAAAGCTGAATTCATTTGGGAGAAGCTCTTAATTGCTATAGTTTATATTAAAAGCTTGTTCGAAAGCTTATCTATCACGAGGTATGATATTACGTTTAAAGTTAGTCTTGTTAGTCAACACATACATGCTCTACCCATTTAACATTAAAGTATGGTGAAATGCATCTTGTAGTATTTGAAAGGCAATATCGGTCATGCAAAAGTTAAGAATAGTAGCAGTCACACTAAAATTATAGTGTATTTAGATTCTAATTAGGATAGCAATGCACTTTATCACTGATTAACTACAAGTTATTGTATCATGGTAAACTAGCATCATGGTAAAAAGGAACAACCAATAACTTGTTCTAGCTTCAAAGATGAATATCGTGTTATAGCCTCAGTAGCATATTAGCTCGTATGACTTAAAAGTCTTATTTCCAATCTCTTTTCAAACCTTCAATTTCTGCAGTTTTATCATACTAATTAGGAATTGAAATGCTGCAATAAATTGGTATTTTTTCCGTGCTAATTGAAAATTTGAATGGCTTCTAGAACAGCAGTGATAACTTAACCTGTAATTTAACCTCAATGAAAATGAGTTATCAACTAGAATCGACTATAGACTATATAATTAATTTATTCTGTTTTGATAAAAATTTAAATTAAGGAAAAAATTAGTGAATAAATAAATAAATATTGCAACCAAACATAGACATACAACAGATCATTAAGCGCTATGGATAAGACTCCACATTTCATAATTCTATGGAACAACCGTGATGGGCAATAAGAGTATTAATTAATTAGAGAAAACCCTAAGAGTAGCAATATTAAGATTGGTCCCGACTCTTGGAGATATGGATAAACGCTGTCTCTGAGCAGAGAAAAGACTAATTCCTGTAAGGTAGCCTGTCAAGTTTTCCTTCCGAGTCTTTGTTTAATCACCATTTATGTTGCAGGCTGAAGTTTTCTTAATTTCCATATTATTTTTTTTCGTTTTCTTGGAAAAAGAAGATGCTTTCGTATCAACACAGACAACATTTTTTCCGTTTACTTGTTCCGGTCACGATTTTCAAGTCATCAACACTCGAAAAGACATCATAATTCATACCACGATTGAGAGAGAGAGAGAGAGTAATTCATACCAGGTCAAATAAGCCATATACCAGGCTCGTAGGCTTCGTCCTTAAAACTGGGCCAGGGAAGAATAACCTTTTCTTATATGTTTGGGCTGAACAAGCCTGATTCTGCTTTTCTAGCCCATTATTGACACATTCGGGCCTGACATAACCCTTCAAATATTGAAGTCTTAAGCCCATCTAGATTCAGGCCCTAATACCCTAGAGTACTTAATTATTTAACCTTTCAAGGGCATCGGAGCAAAATCTTCTCTAACAAGTTTTCAATTTCCTTAGGTGTAACTAGCTAGTTGTTCCGGGGGCGGATACTTTTTTATGCACCTGCCAAAAAAGTTGAGTAGACATTGCATCAAATATTGAAAGAAATTGAGAATGCAAAAAGAAAAATAAACACATGTATTAACAGTGATTTGATTTTAGGATGATTTTTTTCCTACTGAGTCGGTAATATATTAAATTGATTTTAATCAATCTGGGTTAACCATAATGATGCGCCAACCCAATTAGCTAGTTTTTTCTTCTTCATTTTTCTCCTTTTTCTTATCAGACTGTCATTGGCTGTTAGGGACAAAAAGATTGAGTAATAGTTTTGTGGTTTTTTGACATAAGGATCTAAGATTGGTTCTGGTATTTCGAGGAACCAGGGGCCTCCAGTTGAGATATCTCAATTGATGAACAGGATGGATGATTTCATTAAATCTCTTAGTTTTTAAATAGGCATTTAGTACAACCTTCCTTATGCCCATAGTTAATGCCCACTTCCCCCACTAACACGTTTATATAATTAAATTTTAATTAAGACATATCATAATTGAAATAAAGTAACCGACGATAACATGCTCGGTAAGGCCGTAAGCTCAGATAAACCCACTCTCCTACTTTAAACTCCTTTTTGTCCTCCTTCGATTTGCGAAGTTTTTCATTCTCAACTGGGTCTCTTGTAGGTTATCTCTGGCTAGCTTTAAAATGTGCTCTCGGCTTTTCAATTCTTCATCAACAGCTTGTACTGTTCATCAACAGCTTGTACTGTTTGTGGTTCCTGGCTCATAGGGCAAAAGGCGAGGAGGAGCTTGGTAGTGGACCAATTTGAAGGGTGTAAACCCTGTGGAAGAGTGCTCGGACGTGTTGTACACCCACTCGGCTAGGGCTAACCAACTAGCCCAGTCCTTCGACCGGTTACTAGTGAAGCATCGAAGGTAACCCTCCAACCATTTATTCATCACTTCTGTATGCTCATCTGTCTGTGGGTGGTATGTTGTGCTCATTATTAACCTGGTTCCACTTAATTGGAAAATCCTTACCTTAACCAAACACTCAAATCTTTAACTTTTTCTAAATTAAGGATTCGAACTCCCCCCTGGTTCTTTCTTTTTCTTAAGAAAATAATTTTTTTTTATCTCAGATGTTCGTTTAAAAGGCATCTCGAGTCATTTGAATGGTGAATCTATCCACAGTTTGATATTATATTTTAAAAATGTTTTTTTTTAAATATTTTTATTTTTATTTTAAATTAGAAAAATAGTATTTTTAAGTATTTTCTTCTATTATGTTAAAAAAGATTTTTAAAAAATAAAAAAATACATTTTAATGTATTTATAAATTAAAAATAATTTCAAAAATAATTTTAATTATAGTCCAACTTCAAAGGTTCTACTTTACCTCCCTAACCTAAGGTTCCGAGCCGACGGGGCGAAGGATGGCGAAGCCCTGGTTCTCAAGGTTGGAGTATTATTCCCTATTATGACCCTACTCATATCAGAACTAGTTGATTCTATTTTGCTTATTGGCCGGCCGACTTTAAGCAATCTTCGCATTTCCTGCTGAGATCCTGACTTCTCCAAGTGGGCCCTCTTGGCCACCCGCGACACCAAACCTCACTGTGGCTAGTAGTAACGACCAGGCCCCTGATCATCACATTACCCTCTAATTTGTCTAGCATTTAACGGTCTTAAATTGTTTTAATTTTTGTTTATAAGATTATCTTAATTTTAAACAAATAGTCTAATATCTATTTGATATTTAATTTTTACAAGTATTTATTATCATATTTTTAAATAAAAATAATATAGGAAATATTTTTTTTAAACCCGGTGAGGTTTATAATATGATTTGTTGGTTTTGCGAGTTAGGTAGTAAAACTTAAGTTGATTTAATATGTTGTCTCAAAATTAAAAATAAAATTGAATTCATTTTTTTTTTAAATGAAAAATGTTTTAGTGTTTTTAAATTATTTTGATGTATTGATGTGAAAAATAATTTTATAAAAATAAAAAACTATTTTAATGTATTTTTAAATAAAAAAAAACACCTTAAAAAATAACTGCAATTATATTTCTAAATGCCCTATGGACTCCCAACTAGTAACCACTAGTTGATTCTCCATTAAGAAAGTGATGCAAATAAAGATAGACAATATTCTCCATCCAAAAGTTGTCATGGTAGCACCCACTAAATAATTTATATATAAATCAAAACCATAATACCACATTCACATGATCGATACAGAGAAGCCAGACTTCAAATAAAAAAGCTCTAAGTGTGACTTGTTACTTCTTATAATATTAATTTTTAGTACTTTTTTATATTTAATTCAAGCAATAAAGTACGAAATTTAAAATATAATAAAAAGTTAAAAAATAATTAAACTATAAGTTTTTTATGTCATCTTAATATTTTTAGTTAAATTATTTTTTATTGGTTGTCTAAATTGTTTTTGTTTTTGAACTCTATAAAGCCAACTAGATTATATTGATTCAACCTTTATATTATTAATCTAATCTTTATATTATTAGAAAACATGTTAGCGACATATATTTTTTGTATTTAATTTTAAATCTGATAAAGTCAATAATCTAATTGAAATGTAAGAATATTGAAAGAAAAATTAAATATAAATGTGCATAATCCATGTTTGAGAATCTGTCAAGTAAATATTTCATATCAATGAAGTCAAAACGAGATAAAAAAAAAAAGTCTTAAGGATCAAGACTTTCAGTTGTTAATTAATTTTACAAAATATATATTTATTGGGTGACACGTTGTTTAGAAACAAAAAAATAATAAATAATATTTATAGAAAAATATATCATCTACTTTGATGAGGATTAAGGATGAACGCTCGCGCTTGCCTTTTTCCTTTTTCAATGCTAGGCATGCGTGATTGACTTCCTAAATCTATAATATTTGTAATTTAAAATAAATGTTTTTGAAAATAATAATTATAATGCTATTTAAAAATAACAAATAATATTTTTTCACTTCTTTATTTAAATTACCTTAGATTTTTATTAAAAAAACAACTTTTTGAATAAAAAAAGTATTTTAGCTAAAAAAACATGGATAACGAATGGAGAATTTAACCTATAAAATTCTTTTTTTTTATCTTATAATCTAAATCTGTAAAATTTATATGAATATCTATTTTATTTACCATAATAATTTAATAAAAACTAGTTTTAAAAATAGTATTGCAGCATGGTGCGAGAGTGCGAGCTAGTTCTAAGGCTAGTTGGAGAGTTTGTGAGGCATAGAAGAATGCAAGCTCATTAAACACTCATTACTTCTGGATTATTGAATGATTCAACTTAATTATTTAATCAACAACATTGTTGGATTTCTTATTTTGTCATCAACTCATTAAACTGCTTGGCGATCCTCGTACAATACTTTTTTAGAGTTTGAAATCTCGATGTAGTTGTTCAGAGCAGACTATCTTATTATTTAATTATGAATTAATATTAGTAATCTGGGTGCCACGTTGCTAAAAACTCGATTATACTGGCACGTCAAGGCAAGCAGGTCGTGCAAGAAACCAATAATTGCACAGAATGAGAAAACAAATTTATTTCAATATAGTTAAATTAAACAATAAAACCGATTCTTAAAAGCGTATTCAATCCTGTAATTAAATTGAATAATAAAAAAAACAAAAGCAACAATCAAATCAACTTCATTTCGGATTAGCATCTTTGCCGAGTGGTCCACTGGCTTGACGAAGCTGCTTCTGGCGTGAAAGTATTTCAGCAAACCTGCAAAAACAGGAAGGAAAATCAAGTTAAATACCTAAAAGCATGAGGTAATAAGATGCCATTAATATTTATTTGTTGAGAATAGATTTATACTTCACGAGAGCCTCTTCATTTGTCAGCTTATCAATAGGCTCATACACACCGGTTTCCAAATTCACCCTTGATACTTGTTTCTTCAGCAATTGTTTGCCCACTTCCACAAGATTTTCTAAATTTTCTTTGGTGGCAATATCGACGGATGCGAGTGTTCCAGTCAAAGAATCATCCTGCAGTATTGGAATAAGTGTATATTATTGCTTACTTCATGGAGGATGCCATAAACGTTACATAACTCAACTTATATGAACTTGAAATATGCCTGAATTCGGAGATAATTTTCTTCGGAACGGAGGGCTTGAAAAAAAGTCCCAAGGTGAAAGTCGACCAAGTCACTGCTGGCTTGAGCAAACACATCCACCAACGGCGAAGAATTGTTACTAGTCAACCATCCCAAGACTCCCCACCTTGCTGCCTCATTTGCATCGTACTTTTCTTCTATTTTTGCAGTACCAGTCCCAAGAGACAGAACTAGGAATCGCTTACAGTCCGTGGGCTTTATGGGGAAGAAGCCAGGGCTGTCCCGATTGATTACTTTCGATACTTCACAAATAGCAACTAAAGTCTGATCGACAAACCAAATATAGATGAAAAATAAGCATTTTGTGCAACGACTGTAGTTAATTATACAAGATTGACCAAGATCTGTGATATGGATTAGCATAGATTACTGTATAGATAGACACATACCGGATTATTAGCAGCCACTCCACCATCAATAAGATTGAAATCCCTCTTCTTTCCCTCCGGATCTTCGGTTTCAAAATAATGGGCTGGGAGATAAGTTGGGGCAGCTGAAGTTCCAATGCATATATCAGATAGAAGAGCATCGGTGGATGGATCATTCGTCACCTGAACCGGAAAGAAGTATTGTGATCGAGGGAATATGTTGTTATTTCTATCCTCAGCGTTGATACGTACGTCTATTTTCAACTTGCAGAGTAAGAAAACAATATTTAGATATTTGCAAACCTGATAGCTAGAAAAGATGGTAGGCTGGAGGTATTTGATGTCAAAAGTTGGGATCACAACATTTGTCAAGGTCTCATGCAATCGCTTATCTCCTAGTTTCTCCTTGACAATTCTATGTAAATCTTTGCCATCATATTTTGGCCCTTTCAAAGACTTGACCAGACTAGAAGCTCCTGGAAATGGAGACCTATTGGTAAAAGAGTGCAATTAATTAGTATCATGGCTAGTTCCTGATCAAAATAGATCGAGAGAACAATACTCTTCAAGCAAATAACTCGTTGTTATGAATTGATCAGCAGATGCTATTACCAATTCTGGGGGAAGATCTTTGGGCTGTTATCAAGATAGAAGGCATTGATATCTTTGGCAGCAAACAAAGGGCGATTCCGCTCGTTTGGTGCAGTTAGCATGGCAGTGACCAGCCCACCAGTGCTAGTCCCTGAAATCACATCAAAGTAGTCCGCGAGTCTTGCATCTTCACCATCCAGCTTCTGCATGTTTGCGTTAAGAGATGGATGAACATAAAATTATATATTTGATGTCTTTGAATCGAAAACAAACATTTGATTCTTTCTGACAGGAACATAAACATTGGAATCGGAACTGGCAAGTAGGTAGCTAATCAAACGAATTGTGCTAATTAAATGCATGCATGTGGTAATATATATAAAGTTCAAACAAAAGTCGAAGATCACTACTCATGCCAACTTAATTATCACCAAGAATGTACGTAGAAAACAAGTACGATTTCTACCTGAAGTTCGGACTCCAAAAAGGCAAGGATAGTTCCTGGTATGATCCCTCTTATTCCACCCCCGTCAATGCTAAGAACAGTGACTAGGTTTTCGTAAGTTGGTGGTTGGTGGGGTGATCCTGTGGTTTCCATATGAGCGATGAGAAAGGTGCTAATTTAAAAAAAAATGACGGGAGAACTAGGATGAGGAAGAGATTGCTAACTAGCTGGAGAGGCTAAGCTTTTAAGTTTTGGACTGCCTGGGAGTCCCGTACTCAAATCAAATCAAGTGTTAACCTTGTGATCTCTAAAAGGAATGTGAAGGTATTTATAGACTTGAGGACTTTTGGATTATGCTTTTCATTATGAAGTTTTGGGTGAAATGTGTGGGTTTGACTTAGACAATATTGGTTACAGGTTTGGTTGTTCCTGCAAAAACCAAGCTTTCTTTACTGAAACAAAAACTAGGAATGATTTGTACTTAATTAAAGAGAAAATAGTGTATAAAAAGATAATCAACTGATCATTAAGCGCTAAGGAACAAACGTGATGGGAAATAAGAGTATTAATTAATTACAGAAAACCTAAGAGTAGCAGTATTAAGATGGTCCTGTCTCTTGGAGATACGCATAAACGTTGTCTCTGAGCAGAGAAAAGACGAATTCCTGCAAGGCAGCTTGTCGAGTTTTCTCTCCGAGTCTTTGTTTAATCACCACTTATGTTGCCGGCTGAAGTTTTCTTAATTTCCATATTATTCTTTTTCGTTTTCCGTTTCTTTCGTACTAACACAGACACCCTTTTTCCGTTTACTTGTGCCGGTCACGATTTTCAAGCCATCAAGACTCGAAAATACACCATACCACGATCGAGACAGAGAGGGAGCATAATTCATACCAGGTCAAATTAGCCATCCTTACTCTTTCTTTTCTTTTCTTTTTTCTGAATAAATATCGGCAAGAATAGAAATTAGCTGTCCCTATCTCGCTAGGAAAAGAAAACCTCGACAATCTGTGTTTGGCTAGAGAGAAAGAAGTGAAGCAAGAATGTCAGGTATGGAGAGACTGCAGAGAATGTTTGCAGGTGCAGGAGACGCGCTGGGTCATCCAAAAGTTGTCATAGTGTAGCACCCACTAAATAATTTACATATAAATCAAAACCATAATACCACATTAACATGATAGATACAGAGAAGAGATGGGTTGCCGGCTGAAACCTGCAGTGTTATGCCTGATACTGTTCAGATGATTGAAAAATGCAGGCATGCTTGCAGGTTTCAAATGATTTGGAAGGGTGAAAATATACTTTGATCACTTGATTTACAATTATTCTAATCGTATCCTCAATTGGTTTTTGAACTTTTAATTTTGTGCTATTGTATCTCCGTTAGAATTTCGAGAGCATCCTTAACTTTACTCGTCTTTTTTATTTTGGTCCTTAGTTTCCAATTCGTGTGATTTAACCTTCAATTGACCATTAGACACTCAATTCGTTCAATTTGGCCCCTGACTTCGCATAATTGGCTTGGAAAAAATTCAACTCGGTCTCTGAAAATTCCAATCTTCTCAATCGAACCCGTATTAAGCTCAAGAAATTAATTTTTCATCGATTAAGCCCTTAATAAAATTAACTTGACCAATTTAAAGTATAATTAAATCCTTGCACTTAATTAAATCCTTCAATTAAATCCTAAATTAATTCTTCAACACAATTACACTTTTATATTGGCCAACGATTAAATTGAATTGGCCCATAAAAATATAATTATATCTTTTAACTTAAATTGTACACAGATATATCCAATAATAAATTATTTTAGCCTTGAATCTGTATTTTCCTTCTTTTTGGAGCATAAAAGAGGTACGATCGAGTTCTTGAAAATATCCAAAATTTTCACCTTGATTTTTCTACCGACACCGGCCCCTTTTTATTTTATTTTTGATATTTTTGGGTAGATTTGGGGAATAACCCAAATTTGGGTTGTGATATTCTCAATTAAACCCGAATTAAGCTCAAGAACTCGATTTTTATCAATTAGACCCTTAATTAATTTGATGTGACCAATTTAAAGTATAATCAAGTCTTTTCACTTAATCAAATCCTTCAATTAGACCTTTAATTAATTCTCAATCATAATTACACTTTAAATTGGTCAATGATTAAATCAAATCGACCCATAAAAATATAATTTTGCCTTTCGACTTAGTTTTTACACAATTTATCCAATAATAAATTATTTTTGCCTTAAATTTGTATTTTCTCTATTTTTGGGGACAAAAAAGATATGATCGAACTCTCAAAAATAACCAAAATTTACACATTGATTTTTCTACCACCATCGACCCCTTTTATTTTATTTTTGTTATTTTTGGGTAGATTTTGAGAAATAACATAGAAATTGAATTATGATACTAGCACCTACTAAATAATTTACATATAAATCAAAACCATAATACGACATTCACATGATAGATACAAAGAATTCAGACTTCGAATAAAAAAGTTTTAGGTATGATTTGTTACTTCTTATAATATTTAGTTTTTAGTGTTTTTTTAATATTTTTTAGTAAATTCAAGCTATAAATACAAAAATTTAAAATATAATAAAAAGTTAAAAAATTAATTTAACTATAAGTTTTTTTTATGTCATCTTAATATTAATATTTTTAGTTAAATTATTTTTTTATTGGTTGTTTGAATTGTTTTTGAATTTTATTAACCAACTAAATTATATTGATTCAACCTTTATATTATTAATCTAATCTTTATATTAATAGAAAATTTCTATTACAAACATGTTAGCGACATATATTTTTTGTATTTAAATTTAAATATGATCTAGTCAATAATCTGATTGAAATCTAAGAATACTAAAATAAAAAATTAAATATAAATGTGCATAATCCATGTTTGAAAATCTATCAAGTGAATCTCTCATATCAATGAAGTGAAAACGAGATAAAAAAAATGTTTTAAGGATCAAGACTTTCAGATGTTAATTTAACAAAATATATATTTATTGGGTGACACGTTGTTTGTAACAAAAAAATAATAAATAATATTTATAGAAAAACACATCATCTACTCTGACGAGGATAAAGGATGCAGGCTCGCGCTTGCCTTTTCCTTTTTCAATGCTAGGCAAGTGTGATTGACATCCTAAATCTATAATATTTGTAATTTAAAATTATTTAAAAAAATAAAAAATTATAATGCTATTTAACCATAGTTTTGTTTTTTATGTTTATATTTGCAATCATTTTTAACGATTATACGTAAGCCTGATCTAAAATAAATTGTGATAAATACACATTAATATATTTTTTTTCACATAGCCACATAAAAAATATAAAGGCATTGCTTTTTTATTTTTGTTTGAAACTTTCTATTTTACCTTATGATGTTTTGTTTCCTTAAAAAATATGTGTTTTCACTTTTTTATATAAATTACCTAAGATTTTTATTAAAAAAAACAACTTTCTGAAGTCTTTTAGCTAAAGAATGGAGAATTTAACTTATAAAATTCAATTTTTTATCTTATAATCTAAATCTGTAAAATTTATATGAATATATTTTAGTTACCATAATAATTAAATAAAAACCATTTTTAAAAATAGTATTGCAGCATGGTGTGAGCTAGTTCTAAAAGGCCAGTTGGAGAGTTTGCGAGGCATAGAAGATTAATGGTACAGCTTACTGCTGGATTATTGAATTATACAACTTAATTACTTAATCAGCAATTTTGCTGAATTTTTTATTTATTCATCAACTCATTAAACTGCTCGGAGATCCTCGTATAATCCTTTTTTAGAGTTTGAAAAAACAATAATTGCACAAAAAGAGAAACACAAATTTATTTCAATATAGTTCAATTAATCAAACAATAAAACCGATTCTTAAAAGCGTATTCAATCTTGTAATTAAATTGAATAATAAAAAAAACGAAAGGAGCCATCAAATCAACTTCATCTCGGATTAGCATCTTTGCCGAGTGGTCAACTGGCTTGACGAAGCTGCTTCTGGCGTGAAAGTATTTCAGCAAACCTGCAGAAACAGAAGGAAAATCGAGTTAAATACCTAAACGCATGAGGTAATAAGATGCCATTAATATTTATTTGTTGAGAATAGATTTATACTTCACGAGAGCCTCTTCATTTGTCAGCTTATCAATAGGCTCATACACACCGGTATCCAAATTCACCCTCGATACTGGTTTCTTCAGCAAATTTTTGCCCACTTCCACAAGATTTTCTAAATTTTCTTTGGTGGCAATATCGACGGATGCGAGTGTTCCAGTCAATGTATCATCCTGCAGTATTAGCATAAGTGTATATTATTACTTCATGGAGGATGCCATTAACGTTTCACAACTCAACTTATATGAACTTGAAATATGCCTGAATTCGGAGATAATTTTCTTCGGAGCGGAGGGCTTGAAAAACAGTCCCAAGGTGAAAGTCGACCAAGTCACTGCTGGCTTGAGCAAACACATCCACCAACGGCGAAGAATTGTTACTAGTCAACCATCCCAAGACTCCCCACCTTGCTGCCTCATTTGCATCGTACTTTTCTTCTATTTTTGCAGTACCAGTCCCAAGAGACAGAACTAGGAATCGCTCACAGTCCGTGGGCTTTATGGGGAAGAAGCCAGGGCTGTCCCGATTGATTACTTTCGATACTTCACTCATAGCAACTAATGTCTGATCGATAAACCAAATATAAATGAAAAATAAGCATTTTGTGCAACGATTGTAGTTAATTATACAAGATTGACCAAGATCTGTGATATGGATTAGCATAGATTACTGTATAGATAGACACATACCGGATTATTAGCAGCCACTCCACCATCAATAAGATTGAAATCCCTCTTCTTTCCCTCCGGATCTTCGGTTTCAAAATAATGGGCTGGGAGATAAGTTGGGGCAGCTGAAGTTCCAATGCATATATCAGATAGAAGAGCATCGGTGGATGGATCATTCGTCACCTGAACCGGAAAGAAGTATTGTGATCGAGGGGATTGCTATTTCTATCCTCAGCGTTGAAAATTAAGACTCTTTTCAACTTGCAGAGTAAGAAAACAATATTTAGGTATATGCGAACCTGATAGCTAGAAAAGATGGTAGGCTGGAGGTATTTGATGTCAAAAGTTGGGATCACAACATTTGTCAAGGTCTCGTGCAATCGCTTATCTCCTAGTTTCTCCTTGACAATGCTATGTAAATATTTGCCATCATATTTTGGCCCTTCTAAAGCCTTGATAAGACTAGAAGCAGCTGCAAATGGAGACCTATTGGAAAAGGAGTACAATTAATAGTATCATGGCTGGCTCCTGATCAAAATAGATCGAGAGAACAATACTCTTCAAGCAAATAACTCGTTATTATGAATTGATCAGCAGATGCTATTACCAATTCTGGGGGAAGATCTTTGGGCTGTTATCAAGATAGAAGGCATTGATATCTTTGGCAGCAAACAAAGGGCGATTCCGCTCGTTTGGTGCAGTTAGCATGGCTGTGACCAGCCCACCAGTGCTAGTCCCTGAAATCACATCAAAATAGTCCGCCAGTCTTGCATCTTCACCATCCAGCTTCTTCACGTTTGCATTAAGAGATGGATGAACATAAAATTATATATTTGAAGTCTTTGAATCGAAAACAAACATTTGATTCTTTCTAACAGGAGCATAAACATTGGAATCGGAACTGGCAAACAGGTAGCTAATCAAACGAATAGTGCTAATTAAATGCGGCATGCATGTGGTAATATATATATAAAGTTCAAACAAAAGTCGAAGATGTCTACTTATGCCAACTTATCACCATGAGCGTACGTAGAAAACAAGTATTATTTCTACCTGAAGTTCGGACTCCAAAAAGGCAAGGATAGTTCCTGGTATGATCCCTCTTATTCCACCCCCGTCAATACTAAGAACAGTGACTAATTTTGTAGTTTCCATATGAGCGATGAGATAGGATGAGGAAGAGATTGCTAGCTAGCTGGAGAGGCTAAGCTTAAGTTACTGAAATCAAATCAAGTGTTAACCTTGAGATCTCTAAAAGGAATTTGAAGGTATTTATAGACTTGAGGACTTCAAAAGTTGGAAACTTTCA